>CM038221.1:70038356-70260372 GCA_021442155.1 Cymbidium sinense | reverse complement strand
CATATCCTAAGAATGAATTTCCATCCTCTATATACTAATGGTGGACGTATTATATCGTCATCTCATGTATATTTCCTTTATGGATGGGACATCTAGCTACAACCAAATCAAGATGGCCCCTGAGGATGAAAGAAACACTACTTTTTGAACCCCGATCAGAATATATTATTATAAGGTCACGCCTTTCGACATTAAAAATATCAGTGCTAAAGAAAAGGAAGACCACTCTTTCATCATTAAGTTGAATTCAATGTTGATGATCTATTAGTCAAAAGCAAAGAAAAGGAAGACCACTCTTTGACTCAAGAGTAATTTTTGAATGTTTAAAACAATTTAACCTCAAAATGAATCCCCTGAAGTGTGCATTCAGAGTAGCTTCAAGAAAGTTCCTTGGGTTTGCTGTCTAACATCGAGAAATAGAGATAGACCCAGAAAGGATCAAAGTCATCTTAGAAATGCCACCCCCTAAAAGTCTAACTTCGATCTTCCAAGGCGATATCTAAGGCGCTTTATCTCCAATCTATCAGAGAGATACAAGCCATTTTTAGTACTTGTCAAAAAGGATGCTAAGTTCAAGTGGGATGAAAAGTGTCAGCATGCTTTTGAAGACATCAAGTAATATTTGGTGAAGCCACTAGTTCTTGCAGCCTCTATCCAGGGCAAGCCACTTATCCTCTACACTACTCCATTGGATGACTACCTTGATGCTTTGTTAGCTCAAACCAATGACGAAGGGAAAGAGAATGCTCTCTACTACCTCAGTCGTCGTCTAATGCATCAAATAATTTATAAAGTTAGCACAAAAGAATAAATGTCCTTTTATGGTCAGGCTCCACCGCACAAACTCAAAAAGAAATGTGGGTAGCCAAGCTCTACTCTTATACAATCCAGATTATAAATGAATTAATTATAATTTAGAAAGAATTAATGTTATGGGGGTCTTCATTTTTTGATTCTTCATTTCTTTCTTCCTTTCTTTTTTTCTTTCTTTCTTTCTTGTTTCTTCTTTCCTTCCTTCTTTTAGTTGGTTGGAATGTGGATGTTCCAAAGGATTCACATGGTACATAAGATATAATTTTATGGCTAATGTTCATCCTAATCTCCCATAACATTCATTCCAAATCCTAATTGTAAAATTTACATGAAAATGGGAAAAGTAAATCTAACTAAAACCTGTAAAACAAAGATTGGATAAACAAACCACACAATCCCAAGCATGTATATGAACAAATTAGATTTAGCACCCCAACAATGGTAGTCGAGTCCACCTGTCCTAGTTTTAGATTATGCTTAAGGGTATAAGCAACCTGCACAGCAAAAGCAGTTATATTTTTATTACAGCTCCCCTTAAGCACAATCCCCTGTAGAAGATAATGATTAGACTAAAATCATCTTACCATTAAGTCTACTTACATACACCCTAACATCCAGACTAAAATATTATATCACAAAACAAAATCAGGCATCAAACCATGCATTGCCTTAACATAGAGCTAGAAATGGTGACTTAGCCTAATGTGTGTGCCATTTAAGGCTTGTGTGGTATGTCTTAGCTAGGCTTTTAAGGTTGAAGTTTTCTAAGTGTGAGAGATTAAACTTAAAAGGGTGGTTTCAATTTAAGTAGTTTAGTTAATTTTCCAATTTTATTTAATTATTTGATTTGGTTTGAATGAACCTACTTTAATTACTAAAGGTTGTAAAGAGAGAAGAGAACTTCTCTTTCATCCCTATCTTAAGTAATTTCTAAGATAGATTCAATAGTGATTTTTCTTTAGTGAATGTTTTATTATGTGTTTCAATTTATCCTAAGTTTAAATTTGCTTTAAACAAACCTATCAAACAAGAAAGACATTTTAAGATTAATTAAGGTGAATTACTATCACAAAACATACATCCATTTATCTCTTTCCAACATGTGTATCATGCATCTGAATGAATCCTAAGCATATCTACACATGCAATGAAAGTATTTATCACACCTTGATGATGAATGATGTTGCTTAAGAAAATTTGGATATTTCATGATGCATGATTTTGTTAAGTAGAAAAGAGAGGGATTCTGTTACCCATTAATCAAATGCACATTTACATGTATGAAAGACATAAGTGAGTACGGTGCCATTATTTTTTACACCAAGGGTATAAGGTACAAGACCTTCTTAGGGCTACTTAAAGCCTCACAACCTCGGGATGTCCAGACTAATATACCACTTTTTTAAATACATGTGCATGCACAAAAGCAAATGAATGGAAGAAGAATCATGCAAAATGTTTATGTTTGTTTGTTTGATTTTGGTTATTTAATTTACATGTGTGATGCAGAGTTCCTTCTTAAGTCATGACATATGAGTGTATAGAAATGGATTTAAGCAAGTGTTGTGTTCTTTTCAAGTGAACTATACACTTTGCAAATCCTATACAAACCTATGTTAAGAAAAGAGAAGGAAAATCACATAACACATTTTTATGCTATTCACATGCAAGCTTATAAATATTTATAAGTAGCATACCTTCGTTTGTAATGTTTGATTTATAGGTTGTTTTTAAAATAATTTTGATTTAGTAGTGATAATAGCCATTCTTATTCTTACTTTAGCCAAAACATGCAATTTTACATAAAGGAAACATTTCATTTATTTTGATTTTCAAAAGATATGAATGCATGGTTTTCATATGACAAACAACATTTAACATGCTTGGAAAGAGATAAAGTGATGTAAGCATATGACTTCACTCACCCTAATTAATTTCTAAAGACAATCCTATGAAATAAGATCATTTAAAGAGAACCAACATTTCTTGAAGTGAATTTTATTTTTGTTTTGAGTTTGATTTAGGAAAAGTGAGAAGAGTGTTTGCTGGTCCTATCCCATTTCCCTCATGTGTGTGATGTTTTAGTTTAATTTTAGGATGATTAGATTGATTTTATATTTTATTTAGGCTAAGGTGTAGATTAAGTTCATTACTTACCCCTTACTTACACCATTTTAACATAATTAATCTAACAATTATGAGCCAAAATATGATATGCAACCACATGGAATTTAAATCAGCAATGCACCTAGGAAAGAAAGGGGCATAATGCAATTAGCTCACAATAATTGATTAATTAAGCTAAAGGGTTTAATTAAGTACTTTCATAACCCTTCCCACACATGTAGATTGGATTTGATGTCCTTAAGCTTACTTAGGTTGTTGAACACCTAACTATCTACCCAAGAAAGGATTGATTAAGTGATTAATTTTATGGATCAATTTTTGATTTTTTTTGAGTTTGGTTAATTAAGCCATTTAATGAAATGATTAAATCATTAATCAATTTGTAAATTAATTAAGTCTTTATTCAAATGAAATAGACTCAAGGGAAAAGATTTGGAAAAGGCATCATAATCTCATTCCCTAAGTCGATCCACTACTCCAAGATGATTAACAAGCTTGATTAATGAATTCATCACCATTTAATAGGTTATGTACTCATTTAATTAATTAAGGGAGTGATTAGAGATGAAATAATAAATTACCTAAATTAATCCAATAATAAATTCCAAGAAAATCATGGGAGGCAGAGGTCATCCCACTAATTAACTCTAGAGAGTTTAGAATTAATTATTGAAATAATTAAGGAGTAATTAAGATAATTACATCCCCAATGAAATCTAAATTGAGAAAATGTTACTATTCAAAATTAATTAAACTTAATTTTATATTATTCCCCTTTGGATTATCTTTAAAATTAAGGAGAGTTTGCATTTTTTGAATTTTTCTACATTTAGTAATGTATTTTTGAAGTTTTGTGATTAATAAGTAATTAAATAACCTAATTATCTAACTAATCCCATCGGCGCCACGTGGGCTGCTGACATAGTGCTTTCCACATGGCGTGACGGGATTGGTTATTTAAGATGTCAAATTGGTTGCCACATCAGCCGACGGTGCTACGCATTTTCTCCTTGGACCGTCGTGGTGAAAATTTTTATATATATGGATCCACCTTCATCTATCTCCCCTTTTCAAAAAAAGAGAGGATAAATGAAAACATAAAGATATATATAACATCTCTTGTTGGGACACGACACAGTTTCGCAGATGTTCTTATTAGGGTGATCGGGTACGATATTGAGGAAATGTGTACTATCTCGAGAGATAGAAGTCATCACCCTATAATGGACCTAATCACCTTAATAAGGACTGCTAAGAACTATGGATCTTCAGAATGTACCAGAGATTCTTCCCCCTACTTTACATACAAAAGTAAAGCAGAGTTTATTTTAAAATGGGTTCGTTAAGTTTCCTACATGGGCAAGCCCCCATAGTTAATTACATCCTAAGGAAAGGGATTCCTTAGGAATACTCTCGATTAAGGTAAATGATCATTGTCTCCAAAGATTTCGAAAGGGTAGGACTATCAATCAATTGGTTTATTTTTAGAAAGTTAAGTGGGATCGACTAAGAGAAGGGAGTTCTTATCGAAGCCAAATGAAAATAAGTAGGGGATGCTTAGGTTAGTAGGAAGCCTAGTAAGCATCCCAAATTACCCTGTGGTTGGGCTTTACATTTTTGAAATTGAATTAATTTATTTGAGTTGAATTTTTATTAGAAATGTAAGGCTTATAATTTTATAATACAAGGTTATGGAAACACATGAGAGGTGAGGATTTATGCTTAGGGCCCACAAAGGGGAGAAGCTACCTCGAAACCTAAATCTATGGAGTTTTGGTGAGGGCTAAAAGCATGACCTAAATCTAAGAAAAAAATGAGTATTTGGTTTACGTCCACACGAGAGGATAAACCACCCGACTGTTGGACTTACAATCACTAGGGGTTGGCTGCCAACTAACTCCTCCTACGGTTTTAAATTCATATAGGCAAATCTTATGTTTATGCAAGATAACAAGGTTATTATTCATTTAGAAATCAACTAACTCCTTAAAACACACTCCCTAAGAGACTAGATCAAGTATGGGCATGACAAATGACCTAAATATAATGCAAATTGTATTTCATTTTTATTTTCATTTTTGGACAATCACTTGACTCAGGTTATAGGATTTTTATGCCTAATGCATGGGAAATTAGATTATGGGATAAAATTAGCAACATAAGGAGTTGTGTTTCCACCATGGCTCTCACAGGTCAAGCCAAGTTCTTTGGCAAAGGTGGAAGCCCTCCAATAAAAAGTTAAATAATATGTTTTTATGTGTGATGTTAGAAAAGTAATACTCATCCAGCTAAGGGGATACTAATTCTTTTATCTTTATTTTTAGCCTAAGCTTTAGGTGAAGTTATGAGTTATTTATCTTTAATTAGAGTTGATTAATTTGGTAGATGATTTATTTTTTCCTAAGAGCCTAATTGTCATCCATGCCATACATTAAGCAAGGAAGAAACTAGGAAAATGATGTCATCTTAATGCACAAGCTAAAAAATATCAAATATTTTATAAAGCTAACGCAAAAGAATAAAAGGCCAAGTGTGGTTGGACACCACCACACAAACCCGAAAATAAATTTGGTAGCCAAGCTCTACCCTTATACAACTCGGATTACAAATGAATTAATTTACAATCAAGTAAGAAAATTCATGTTATGGGGGTCTTCCTTTCTTCTTTTCTTCTTCCTTCTTTCTTCTTTCTTCTTTTGGTTCCTTCTTTTGGATGGTTGGAAGGTGGTTGCTCCAAAAGCTTTACATGGTACATAAGACATAGTCTTATAACCAATGCTCATCTTAATTCCCCATGATAATCATTCCAAAATCCTCATTGCAAAAATTACATGAAAAGGAAAAGTAAATTTAACTAACACTTGCAAAATAGAGATTAGCTAAACAAATCATACAAATCTCAAGCATGTATATTGGACTTAGCACCCCACACATGGGTAACCAAGTCCACCTAGCCTATAGGATTATGCTTAAGGGTATAAGCACCTGCATAGTAAAAGCAGCTATATTTTTATTACAACGCCCCTTAAGCACAATCCCCTGTAGAAAATAACAATTAGACTAAATCATCCTACCATTCATTCTACACACATTCACCCTAACATCCGACAAAAATAAAATATCACAAAATAAAGTAAACATCAAACCATGCACCTAACCTAAAGCTAGAAGTGGTGACTTAGTTTAATGTGTGCTTTAAAGGTTTGTGTGGTATGCTATTATGGACTTAGGGTTTAAATTTTCCAAGTGTGAAGATGTTCAACTTAGATGGGTGGTTTCATTTAAGTGTTTTGTTGATTTGGGTTGATTTTATTTGATGCTTTGTTTAGGTTTGAATGAATCCTACAATTAATTACTAAGTGTTGTAAAGAGAGGGAAAAGAGAAGAGAACTTCTCTTTCCTTACCTACCTTAAGTAATTTTTAAAGTAGATGCATGTTTAATTTTATTTAGTGAATATTTTCTTATGTGTTTTAATTAATCCTAAGTTTAGATTTTCCCTAAACAAACCTATCCAAAAATAAAGGCATTTTAAGATTAAGTAAAGTGAATTAATATCACAAAACACACAACACTTTATTTCTCTCCCAACATATATAACATACATATAGATGAATCCTAAGCATATCTATACATGCAAATGAGAATGTTTAGCACACCTTAATGATGAATGCTAAGTAGTATTACTTAAAATAATTTTGCTGCTTTATGATGCATGATTTTCATTAAGTAGAAATGGTTATTATTTTATCCTTTATTTATATGCACATGTGCATGTATGAAAGGCATAAGTGAGTACGATGACATTGTTAGCAACAGGGGTGTAAGGTACAAGACCTACTTAGGGCTACTTAAAGCCTCGCTATCCCGGGGTTGTCCAGACTAATATACCACTTTTCTTAATTACATATGCATTTACAAAAGTTGTAAATGGAAAAAGAAAGATGCAAAAGTCTATATTTATTTGATGTTTGGTTTGATTGTTTAATTTATATGTGTGTATGTAAATATTTTTCTTAAGTTAAAACATGGAAGTGGATGAGAGTAGAATTTAAGCAAGTGTTATATTCTTTTAAAAGAACTATACAATTTGCAAATTTTATTCAAATCCATGTTAAGCGGAAAGAAAGGAAGCAAACATAAGTCACATTTTTATATTCACATGCAAGCTTATAAATAAAATATAAGTAGCATACCTTTCAGTTTTGATATTTTATTTATGAGTTTTGAAAATAATCTTGAATTTAATAGTGATAATAACCATTCATATTTTTACTTTAGCCAAAACATGCAACTTGACATAACGAAATATTTCATTTTAATTTTGATTTTTAAAAGATATGAATGCATAAATTTCATATGACATACACACTTAGCATGCTAAGAAATAAATAAAGTAATGAAAGTAATGTAAATTCATTCGCCCTAATTAATTCCTAAAGACAATCCTATGGAATAGAATTATTTAAAGCAAATCAAATTTGGTTTAAAGTGAGTTTGAATTTTGTTTGATTTTAATTTTAATTTGAGAAATGTGAGAAGGTTTGCTGGCCCTAACCCATTCCCACATATGTGAGTTAATTTATTTTGTTCTTAGGATCATGAGGTGATTTTTTTATATTTTGTTTTGGTTAGGGTGTGAATTAAGTGTGTTAATTACCCCTTACCTACACCACCTTAGCATACTTAGCCAAATAACTATGAGCCAGTGGATGACATAAAATTACACAAGGAATTTAAATCAACAATGCACCTAAAAAAGAAAGGGTCTAATGCAATTGGCTCATGATTAATGATTAATTAATCTAAAAGGGTTTAAGTTAAGTACTTTCATAACCCTCCCTACACATGTGGATTAGGTTTTGATTTCCTTAATGTTCTTAGGTTATTGAATACCTAAGCACCTACCCAAGATGAATTAGTTAAGTTCTGGAAGGTTTTAGAATTTTATCAAATTAATTAGGTAGGTAATTAGTGGATTAATACTTATTTAAGTTTGGATTAAGGAAGAAAGGGGAGGGGTTAAGGAATATTTTAAGAAAAATATCCCAAAATTATTACCTAAACCTCCTATTCACTTAAATAAACCTTAATTAACTCAATCAAGAGATTAAATCACTGATTACACACCTGATTAGGCTTAATTACATTAGGAGAGTAATTAGGAATGAATCAAGCAATTATTCTAATTAAACCATTAATAAATCCCAAAAAAATTAAGAGAGGTAGAATTCATCCCACTAAATACACATGAGAAGTTTGAGATTAATTAATGGAATAATCAAAGGGTAATAAGCCTAATTACATTCCCAATAAAACCCAAATTCAAAAAATAACATGATTTAAAATTTAGTAAAATTAATTTTATAATATTCTACATTCAATTATCTTTCATATGCAATTTATTTTATATTTGCCTGATTTTTCTATACTTAGATATAAATATTTAAAGATTTTCTGATTAATTGAATAATTTAAACCCCTAATTATGTGGCTAATCCGCTCACGTGGAGTCGACGCTTTTCCATCCAGAGAATGGTCACTTAAGTTGTCACATCGTAGGGCCATGTTAGTGGCGGTGCTACGCGCTTTCCCCTCACCCATCCAATCTAGGATCGAACGGCTGAGATCAAGCCCATGATTCTTAAAGGTTAATCCATGGATCCTACGTGTTTTAATCATGGCTGTCCATGCAAAATGCATGGATGGACAACCCATGATCCTTCTTCGATCTTCCCTGCAGGAGATGGCCACCATCCATCTTCTAGGGGAAGATCTGAGCTTGATTGAGCTTGGATTGACCAAATTTAACCCACACCATCACCATGCAAGGGAGATCACATCCAACGACTAACTTCTCATGGGATGAGACTTCACTTCACAAAGGACCACACTATGGATAATTTAAGCTCGATTTAATGGAATACCTGGCTATCACCGGTGCTCGATTCCCTTGAAAAAGGTTCGTCTAATGAAGATGAAGCCTTGTTGAAGTTTAGAGGCCTTGAGATTGAATGGATCTTCTATAGGCCAAGTCACCCTTCAATTGAGCTCGGCCTTGATCAAAAGTGCTCTTCCCTTGCTTGGATAACTTGTTTGAAGCTTGGGGTGAGTTTTATTTGATCCTCTGAGGGTGCTCGAAGGAGAAATTATATTAGTTTTGAGTATTGGATGAGATGAAATTCAAGTGGAGCTCCCTTGTTTTCATTCTAAGAAAAATTAGAAATGGCTTGAGAGAGCTTTGGGATGGTTTGAAATGGTTCCTCTAGCTTCCTTTTTCTCAATCAAATTGGAGATTCATCAATTCAAATGAGATTAGGGGGAGTATATCTCCCCCTAGAGCAATCGGATGGCCAAGAGTGCTTGTGCCATTTTGATCAAATTTATCTCATTGAGTGGGTTATTTTGTCCATTTAGAAGGGAATGGCATTCGATTTAGGCCAGAGAAGGAGTGGAGAAGCTTGCCATGTGCAAAATAAGGTGGAGGAATGAATCCCATGTGCTCAATTCCATGGGGGTGGTCAGTTTTGACCTTGGGTTGGGTTTGGATGATTTAAACCCATTGGCTCACGTGCACCATGTCCCTTAGTGAACATTTGGTCCACTAAGAGGATGCCAAGTGTCCATGAAAAGGAATTGACCAAATTCTAAGTGAATTTGATTTTAGGTTACCCTATGGTCTAGGGTAAAATGGTCATTTGACTTTGATTTCAGTTTGAATATCTTTTATATGATTGAAAAATAGGTTAGGCCAAGTCTCATTGAATTTGGAGTTGGTTTGATGTGATTTAGCTCATGTTGACCTATTTAGGTCAAAATGGGTCAACTTGGGTCAAGTTGACCAACTAGTCAAATTGGGTCAAACCAAGGGTTGGGTCAAGTTCATATGACCAATTGAAATGTTTTGGAAACTTTGGTTTGGTTGAATTTGGTTTTGATTTGATTTTGGTTCATTTGATTTCATTTTGATCAAATGGGTCAAGTTGACCAATTTTACCCAATTGACCTATTTGGGTTAGGTCATGGGTTGGTTTAGGTTTCATTGGTCAGTTGAAATAAATTGGTATCTTTATTTCCAATTAATTTGGTTTATATTTGGGTTTGGTTCAATTTGACCTTTAGGTCAAGTTAATCATGGTCAAGGTTGGGTCTGGCTAATTGAGGCTTTGGTCAAGTTCAAAATCATTTTAGAATGAATTTGACCCGTTTCAATCAATTTTTAGATAAAGTTTGACACATTTTGACTTTTTTAGGTCTTAAATTGGGTCAAGTGGCCAATCTTAGGCTCAAATGATGACTTGTCAAGTTCAACCATTGATCATGAATGAGTTTCATCAATGGTTTCAATCAATCCGCCTATGGTGAATTTTGGCTAGTTTAGGTTTCATTTTGGTCAAATGTTGACTTGGCCAACCCTTAGGTTTGAATTGGTTTGACCCAAGTGATTGATCATCTTATGATGATTGTTGCTCACAATGTGAGGCTTAGATGGGCTTAGTTCAATCCAATTTGATTAGGATTAGAATTTGGCTCATAAGGGGTACTTTTGGTCACCTTGGGTCAAGTGAGCCTAAGTGGGTCAAATGGCTTGGTCAAAGCTTAATTTGAGTTTGATTGAACTCACATGGACTTATGATTGAAATATAAATCCATTTACAAGAGATTTGTATTCAAAAGGGTTTTGATTTATTTGACAATTTCAAGTTCAAAGGGTGAACATAAGTTTGACTTGGGTTTGATTTATTTTTTAGAATTTAGTTTTGGTTTACTGATTGAAGTTTGTGTTTATATTTGGATTCATGATTGTAGGATTGATTGAATCATGAAGAAAAATCAAGAGTTTGGCTTGATTTGAATTCGATTTGCTAAGTTCAAGAGTTTGACTTGAAAGGCTTAGGTTGGATTTTGGTTGAATTTGAGTTTGATTTTTGGAGTTGATTTTTTTTATTTTGTTTGATTTATATTTCATTTATATATATGAATATAAATGAGAATATAAATGGGTTATGAGGAAATTTTATGAATTTGAAGTGATTTGAACTTGATTTGAGCTAAGTCAATGAGAGGGGATTTTGGAATTGATTTGGATTTGACCATGGATTTTGGATTTGATTTTGGGTTTAGTTTGATTGATTTGAATTTATATTTCATTTATATATAAGAATATAAATGAGAATATAAGTGAGTTGTGAGAAGATTTCATGAGTTTGAATTGATTATAAGTCCATAAGAGGGAAATCAAAGTGACTTAGGAAAGATTTTTGGAATTTGATTTGGATTGTCATCAAGGGTTCCAATCATGGGTTTCAATCATTTGGAATTGATTCATGATTTTAGAAATTCCATTGAATTGATTCAAGGTTTGATTAAGAGTTCAAGTTGATATGAGTTTGGAGTTTGACTTGAAAGAAGGAAGTGAGGATTTGGTTCAAGCTATAGGGTAGGCAAATTTTCTTAATACCCCTAAGGCATGACCTATTCTTATGGCCAACTTTTATAAGTCTCTAGGGTTAGGTTGAGTGTCCACCTAATCATTGGAGGTTTTAAGACTAAGGAACTCTTAAAGTCTAAGAGAAATCCTATGTCTAAGATGGAGGCGTTGAGAGCTCATCCTAAAAATGAGGTCAACAAAGGGTGCCCAATAGGTGTGGTGAGACTGACAAGGTACACCGCACGTATTGGTGTTGACCTAAATTATCAACAACACTGAAAGATCATAAGCACTAATAGGAACAATCTACTCCTAACCCAAGGTGTAGAAGGAATCCAGAGCTTAGTGTTATGTGACTCCACTTATGTCAAAGACATAAGAGAGGGAAGGAGGAATCCACTGGGTATAGAGTAAGTAAACCTTCTGCTAGGGAAGCAGGTTCAAGTCATCCAGGGGGATAAAGGTTTGATTTGAGTCTCACTAGGGAGAGAAATCAGTTTGATTTGTTTAATTTGTTTAATTGTGTTTATTTTGACTCCATCGGGGATAGAAAGGTGAACTCTCCACTAGGGAGGCAAGTTCAAGTCATCCACTTGGGAGGAAGGGTTTTGAAATCCACTGAGGGATTAAAATTCAAGATTCGCTGGGGAACTAGAAAGATTTGCATCTTGTTGAGGAGAAGCAAAAGATTTTGATTTGGATTGATTGATTGTTTTATTTGTTTCATTGGATTTGTTTCAAATTATTAGATTTTTGGATTAGGTCCTGTTGGTTTACGATGGGCTGTACTGAGTAGGGGCCATGATGGCTTTGATCTACTACAGATTTACCAATCCAAATGGGTAGTTCAAAGTAGGGCTATTCAAAGAAAGGAATGCCTTCTGGTATGCAGCAGCTGTACTAGGAAGAAAGCATAGTAGCCTTATATCCTCCAAAGTAGGGACCAATTGTTGGGGTGATCTATTGGCAAGGCAACAGATCGAACCCAACCTAGGCTGACTATTTAGTGAATGCCACTAGGGGACTAAAATCAGCTCAAAGATAGTCAAAGATTAATTTCTTTCTTTAATTTATTTTGATTATGATGGATCCCATCAGTTTGCGATGGATTGCAAGCTAAGTCCATGGGAGGGGATCAAAAGGACTTAGAAAAATATTTGGATTTGAGAATGGATTTTGGATTTAATTTTGGGTTTAGTTTGATTGATTTAAATTTATATTTCATTTATATATGTGAATATAAATGACAATATAAGTGATTTGTGAGAAAATTTCATGAGTTTCAATTGATTTTGGCTAAGTCCATATGAGGGAAATCAAAGTGACTTAGAAAAGATTTTTGGAATTTAATTTGGATTTCCATCATGGGTTTCAATCATTTGGAATCGATTCATGATTTGAAAAAAATCCATTGAATTGATTCAAGGTTTGATTGAGAGTTGAAGTTGATATGAGTTTGGAGTTTGACTTGAAAGAAGGAATTGAGGATTTGGTTCAAGCTATAGGGTAGGAAAATTTTCTAACACCCCTAAGGCATGACCTATTCTTATAGCTAACTCTTATAAGTCTCTAAGGTTAGGTTGAGTGTCCACCTAATCACTAGATGAGTCTTAAGACTAAGGAACTCTTAAAGTCTAAGAGAAATCATATGTCTAAGATGGAGGGGTTGAGAGCTCATCATAAAAATGAGGGCAACAACCGTCCAATCAAGGATCAAATGGTCAGGATTAAACCTATGATTTCAAAAGGATTAATCATTGGATTTAAAGCATTTAATAAGGATCGTCCATCCAAACTACGTGGGATGGACGGTCCATGATTCATCCCTGCCCTCGCCTGTGGGAGACAGAGTCCATTCATCCTCTATGGCTTGATCTGAGCTCACTTGAGCTCGGATTAAGCTAGATTCAACCCAACCATCAAGAGGTGTGGGGAAGAATATCCAACAATCAATTTTGATTGGGATTAAAATTCTCTTCATAAAGGACCAAGGAAAATTCTCCTTAAGCTCGATTTTGAAGCAGACCTCGTCGGAGGCTATCACCGGTGCTCCTAACCGTTGAGGTAGCTTTGTCTAGTGAAGACGAAGCCCTATTGAAGGTGTCAAGGCTTGAGATGAAGCAGATCTTCTTATTGACCAAAGTGGGCTTCAATGGCTTGTGGCTTTAGTCTAGCTCCTCCTTCCCGTGGCTTGATTGCTTGGAAAACACTTTGGGTGAGCTTGACTTGCCTCCCTGGTGGTGCTTGCAAGAGGAATTGGACTTTGGTGAGGTGTTGTGCAAAGTGGAATTCTCACTCACCTCCCCTATTTTTGGCTTAAGGAAAATCGAGAAATGGGAATTTTAATTTAGCTTAAGAATGCTCGGGAGAGCTTGGGGAGCTTCCTCTGGGTTCATGATTTTGATATGGGTAGATTTGTAATAGTTTGAAATTGGGTTGTACCAATTTTTAATGAATTTGGTGTTGATTTGATATGATTTGGCTCATGTTGACCCATTTAGGTCAAATTGGGTCAAACCAAGGGTTAGGTCAAGTTGGTATGACCATTTGAAGTGTTTTGGTATCATTGATTTGGTTTATATTTGGTTTTGGTTCATTTAATTTTATTTAGATCAAATGGGTCAAGTTGACCAATTTGACCCATTTGACCTAATTGGGTTAGGTCATGGGTTGGTTTAGGCTTGGTTGAACATTTGAAATGTATTACAGGCTTTGGTTTCAATCAATTTTGGTTTGGTCTAGTTTCAAGTCAATTTGACCTTTTAGGTCAAGTTAGGTTCATGGCCAATTGGGCTAGGTTGGATCTAGTTGGCCAATTAGAGCTTTGGTCAAGTTCAACAAGTAATTTAGAATGAATTTGACCCATTAATTGCAATCAATTTGGCTTAGATCAATATTTGACACATTTTGACTTTTTAGGCCAACTTGGATCAAGTGGCCAATTGGGCTAGGTTTGACTCAAATGATGACTTGGTCAAGTCCAATCATTGATCATGAATTGGTTTTGATCAATGGTTTCAATCAATTTGGCCTATGGTGGATTTTGGCAAGTTCAAGTTTGGTTTGGGTGAAATGTTGACTTGGTCAAAGGCTAGGTTTGACTTGATTTGACCAAATTTGAGTGATTGATCATCTTATGATGATTGTTGCACAATGTGAGGCTTAGATGAGCTTAATTCAATCTAATTTGGGTAGGATTATAATTTGGCTCAAAAAGATATTTTAGGCCACTTTGGGTCAAGTGAGCCTAAGTGAGTCAATTGTCTTGATCAAGGTTTGATTCAAGTTTGGTTGAACTCACGTATGGACTTATGATTGAAATATAAATCCATTTGCAAGTAATTTGGAGTCAAAAAGATTTTGATTCATTTGACAATTTCAAGTTCAAAGGATGAACATGGGTTTGATTTGGGTTTGAGTTTTGAATTTAGTTTTGGTTTGATGATTGAAGTTTATATTTATATTTGAATTCATGATTGAAGGATTGATTAAATCATGAAGAAAATCCAAAGTTCTAGATTGATTTGAGTTTGGTTTGGCTAAGTTCAAGAATTTGACTTGAAAAAGCATAGGTTGGATTTTGGTTTGATTTTTTTTTTTTGAATTTTGAATTTAGTTTTGGTTTGATGATTGAAGTTTGTATTTATATTTGGATTCATGATTGAAGGATTGATCGAATCATGAAAGAAATCCAAGGGTTTGGATTGATTTGGCTTTGATTTGAGTGAAGTCCATAAGATGAAATCAAAATGGCTTAGGAAAGATTTTGGATTTGAAGTTGATCATGGATTTCAATCATTTAGAATTGATTCTTGATTTGAGAAAATCAATTAAGTTGGAATTGGTTTGAGTTTGAAGTTGATTATGAACTAATGTTGATTTGGATTTGAGGTGATTTGAATTTGAAGTTGAATATGATTTGATGTTGATTTGAATTTGAAGTTTGACTTGAAAGAAGGAAGGATTTGGTTTAAGCTATAGGGAAGATAAGTTTTCCTAACACTCCTAAGGCATAACCTCTTCCTATGGCTAACTCTTCTAAGTGTCTAGGGTTAGGTTAAATGTTCATCTAATCACTAGAAGTGTCTTAAGACTAAGGAGCTCTTAGTGTCTAAGAGGAGTCTTATGTATAAGATGGAGAGGTTGAGAGCTCATTCTAAAAATGAGGTTAACACCTAGCTTTAATCTTTGTATCCCAAAAGCTACAACACTATATGCTTTCTCATAAGGTGGACTTGATTTCAAAAATCATTCCATTATAGTATCTCATGACACGACCAATGTTATCCGGATGATTGGCATATTGGTCCATGATTCTCTCGCAATTCGATATTACATTCATACCTCGCGGTGAAAGGACAGCATTAGATTTCTTAGACACCCACTTCCTAATTGATCTTGAGTGATCTCCTGATGAACAAATCATGAACTTAGGGGAGGTTGACAGTCATCAGAGAGATGTATTTTGATGGTGCGGGTTTCTTTTAAAAAGGAGAAGAGCCATGATCTACTCTTCCATGAAAGGTACGGGTAGGAATAGTTTTCTTAACTCCAAACCACGATGTGATGAGATTCTCATACTATCTCTCCAATCCATACACCAACAATGAAGCTGAGTATGAGGATTTGATTGCTGGTTTGGAGTTAGCTATTACAGTGTGTGTCAAAAGCATCAACATCTATAGGGATTCTCAGTTGGTAATCAACCAGATTGTCAGATCCTATAAGGTTCAAAAACCTAAGCTTCATCATTACCATGAGTACACCATGAAGTTGCTAGCCCAAATCCCTAAGATCACCATCTACAAGTGGCTCGAGGAGAGAACGCAGTAGCAGATGCTTTGGCTAAACTCACCAAGGAATTGACATCTCTATAAGATGAGTCCATTCCAATAAGGGTCCAAAATAGACAATTCCTATCCCTTATTGATGTTGAACTTGTCGAGAGACTTTCTCTTGAAGGAGAGGTTGCCGTTGATGAAAAGGACGAGGAGCTGGATTGGAGGCAACCATTCATGGATTACTTGGCTAGAGGCAAACTACCTCAAGAGAAGTCACAAGCCCATTAGATGAAACAAAGAGCTCTCTCCTACGCTCTCGAAGATGGCACTTATACCGACAGTCTTTTGATCAAATATGGTTACGTTGTTTAGACAAACATGAAGCCCATAAGATTGTAATTGAGGTACATTCAGGTCTACATGGAGCGCATCAATCCGGTCCGAAGATGAAAGCCAAGATCAAGAGATTATGATACTACTAGCCTTCGATGATCACAAACTGCATGAACGTGGCTAGGAGATGCCATCAGTGTTAGGTACACGGTGTGGTCCTACATCAACCGCCCAATATTCTACATCTTACATTGACCTCATGGCCATTTGAGTGTTTGTGTATTGACATTGTCGGTCTAATCGATCCTCCTTCTTCCAAGGGTCATTGATTCATCTTAGTTTTCACTGACTACTTTTCCAAGTAGGCGGAGGCAATCCCACTCAGAGAGGTCACAACTCAGCATCTGCTCCAATTTTTAAGGAACCATATCGTATATAAGTTCGGGGTGCCTCGATGAATTATATCTGATAATGGTACTACATTCAAGAGCACCAAGATCAACAGCTTTTCCAGAAGACATGACATAGATTGGAGATACTCCACCATCTACTACCCCAGGGCGAATGGCCTACTAGAAGTATTCAACAAAACTCTCATCTAGATACTAAAGAAAACACTTGATGACAATAAGCGATAGTGGCATGAGCAGTTAGTTGAAGCCTTGTGGGCATACCGCACCATCTCCAACTCAATCTACCATGTTTTCCTTAGTATATGGTTTTGAAGCCATTCTACCATTAGAAGTTCATCTCCCATCACTAAAGATAGTAATGGGTAGTAAAATCACTACAGAGCAGAATGCTAAGTTGTAGTAAGAACTCGAAGATTTGGAGGAGAGATGCCTACGGGCATGCCAAAACTTAGAGTTATACAAAGTCAAGATGATTCAAGCTAACAACAAGTTAGTCCACCCTAGAACTTTTTCAGTAGGAGAGCTTGTTCTCATTCTAAGGAGATCAATTGTTGCCCGTCAAAAGATGGGAGGCAAGTTTGAACCCACTTGGGAAGGCCCTTTTGTCATAGAGAAGGCCTACCAAGGAGGATCTTATCAGCTTATTGGCTATAAAAGGGAACACCCGATGCTTCCAATTATGTGCTTTATTTGAAGAAATACTACCCATAAAATCATGTTTGAAAATAATTATATCTTCAAAAATTTCATTCCAATTCATCAAAATATTCTCTTCTTTCGAGGCATTGTTTGCTTGTTTGCGAATCTGCCACGACGTGTTTAGGTTAGCTGTAAGATAACCCAAGCACTACTAGAATAGGTGTGAGAGAACCCAAGAGGCATCCTATTTCAACTATCACAACAAAGTTAGGTGTAAGAAAACCAAAGCGACATCTTTTCTTGGTGGGATCTCAACTGCCATTCATGGCACCATTTCATCAAATTCCCTAGCATGTTTAGGGTAGGCGTAAGAGAACCCGAGCGACATCCTATTACCTCTAAGCATAAACATAAAAATAAAAAGAAACACGTATCTTTTGTCTCAGGCTCTTTTGATGTGAGAGCAAACCCCCTGTGGCACTCACTCATTAGCTGCTCTAGGTCATGCTGATATGCTACCTCGCGTCTGCACCCCAATCACTTGTCGGGATGTGATGCTTTCTTCTTAACTTGACCATTACAAACCAACGAGCACCTTGTTAGTTTGATAGATCTCACTGTGAATCCAGTAAGTTACCTCATGTTGACTCTGTTTAAGAGGATGTAAGCCTACAAGCTTTCCTCTTGAACTAGCCATCATGCACTAACTAGGTTGAGTTTATTTGAGGTTTAAGATAAGTCCCCCAGTAGCTCCTTTCCTCTTGACTACTTTTGAGTTGATATAAGTCCCCCCAGTGGCATTCAATCAGTAGTCGCCATAGGTCGGATGAAATGCAGACTATCCCAAGAATCGGTCATTTGAGGAGGATATGATTCCTCGATGCTTTCTTCCTAGGCTGATTATTGCAAACCGATGGGCACCTTAGGTTGGTTGATGTTTGCTATACTGATAGCGACTCACCTGGTGGATACACCACTCTTGGCAGATATGAGTCTCCACGCTTTCTCCTTGAGTTGGCCACCGATACCTATAGATATTATCTTCTCCATGGTTTTGGATAAAGCCCTTAGCAGCCCCTCCACTGCAGGCACTTTATTTAGAACACATCCTTTACGACCCCATTTAGACACTACCTAAGTTACTTTTGGATTGAACAGTCCCCCTTTCTTAGTAGCCACCCTTATGGTTGGAGAATTTGTTCAACAGATGCACATATTCTCTTTTGGTTCAATAAATTTGAGATAGGTCTAGGTTGATATAAGCTCCTTCTCAGTATGATCCCTCAAACAGCAACAGGGTCCATGATAAACAAACAAACAAACAAATTATTCCCTTGTGGATTAGGAATTCAAGCCCCTAGTGGCCCCTTTCCCAAGCAGGCATCCTATCTTTAGGGCAGTTTCAACAGAACTCCCTATAGGAATTGCCTGACTACTCTTGAGTAGAGATAAGTTCCCTGGTCGGCACTCTCTCAGTAGTTACCCTTAGGTCAGGTTCAATCTATTTCCACAAAGGTTACCCCGGTGGTCATTCTGCTTTGGAAGATGTAAGTGTACTACACATTCCTTCTAGCATGACTGTCACAAACTGATGGGCAGCCCTAGGTCAGATTGACATGTTACTTTGCTAATGTGTCACCCAAGTGGTCTTTCATTCAGAAAAGATGCGAGTCCCCGAGCTTTCTTCCCTAAATTAGCTACTGCAAACTCAAAGGCACACATTTAGTTGGATAGTTCTCCCCTCAGCTAGGAAATTACTCCCTTTGGATTGGTAAAGATGAAGTTATGCCAAGGAAAACATCACCCCTACTCAGTGCAGTCCATCGTAAATCGATGGGATCCATCAAATATAATTAAAAATAGAATTAATTTTGACTATCTTTGAGCTGATTTGAGTCCCCCAGTGGCATTCACTTAGTAGTCAGCCCTAGGTTGGGTTGGCATGTTACCTTGCTAATGTGTCACCCCAATGTTCTTTTGTAGCAAAAGATGTGAGTCCTCGGTTTCTTCCCTGAATTGACCGTTGCAAACTAAAAGGTAACCCCTTTGGTTGGATAGTTCTACTATGTGGCAGTCTATCGCAAACTGATGGGATCCATCAAACATAACTAAAAAATGAAATTAGTCTTGACTATCTTTGAGATGATTTAAGTCACCACAATGGCATTTACTCAGTAGTCAGTCCTAGGTCGGGTTGACATGTTACCTTGCTAATGTGTCACCCCAGCGATCTTTTGTTCAGGAAGATGTGAGTCTCCGTGCTTTCTTCTCGAAATTAACTGTTGCAAATTGAAAGACAACTCCTTTGGTTGGATAGGCCTACTATGTGGTTGGTAGACTAGCCTTTTGGATTTGCGATAGGTCTAGGCTGATATAAGCTCATTCTCAGTATGATCCATCACAAACCAACATGGTCCACCTCAAAAATTTAAAACTTAAAAATATGAAACAAATCCAACCCTCCTCCCTAGTGGAGTCAAACTAAACAAATGAAATAAATCCAATCAACCTCCCTCAGTGGATTTAATTCAACAAATCAAATCAATCCGCTTCTCCTCAGTGAGATGCAAATCTTTTCAGTTCCCCCAGTGGAATCAACTCAATCCAACTCAAACTTGCTCTCCTATTGGAGAGTTCACATTCTCCAGCGGATTTCACAACCTCTCATTCCCGGTGGATGACTTGAACTTGCTTCCCTAGTGGAGAGTTCACATTTTCATCCCCTATGGAGCACCAAATCATAAATCAAGAAATCTAATCAAATTTCTCCCCAACAAGATGCAAATCAAATTAAACCTCTTATCCCTAGTGGATAACTTAGACTTTTTCCCCTAGTGGAAGGTTCACATACTCAATCCTTAGTGGATTCCTCCTTCACTCTCTTATGTGTTAGATATAAGTAGAGTTGCATTGCACTAAGCTCTTGATTCTTTCTACACCTCTAGTTTAGGAGTATATCATTTCTGTTAGTGTTTGCGATCCTTTGAGCTTTGTTGATTATCTCAGTCAACACCAATACGTGCGGTATGCCTTGTTAGTCACACCACACCTGTTGGGTACCCTTTGTTGATCTCACTTTTGGAGTGAGCTCTAAACATCTCCATCTTAGACATAGGACTCCTCTAAATACTAAGAGTTCCTTGGTCTTAAGCCACTTATAGTGATTAGGTGAACACTTAACCTAACCCAAGAGACTTAGAAGAGTTAGCCATAAGAATAGGTCATGCCTTAGGGGTATTAGGAAAACTTGCCCACCCTATAGCTTGAACCCAATCCTTACTTCCTTCTTTCAAGTCAAACTTCAAATTCAAACCAACTTCAATTCAAATCCAAATTCAAATCAATTCCAATTCAATTGATTTTCTCAAATCATAAATCAATTCAAAATTCAAAATAATTCCAATTCAAATCTCAAATCAATTTCAACTCAACTGATTTTCTCAAATCAAGACTTAAATCAATTCCAATTCAATTGATTTTCACAAATCATAAATCAATTCTAAAATTGAAATCATGAGTCAATCCCAAATGAAATCTTAAATCAAATCCAAAATCTTTTCTAAGCCCTTTTGATTCCATCTTATGGACTTAGCTCAAATCAAATCCAAATCATTCCAAACTCAAAAGATTTTCTCATAAATCATTTATATTCTCATTTATATTCACAAATATAAATGAAATATAAATTCAAATAATCAAAACCAATTCAAAACTCAAATCAAATCTAACTAAAATCCAACCTACACCCCTTCAAGACAAATTCTTGAACTTAGCCTAATCAAACCCAAATCAATCCAAACCTTTGGATTTTCTCTTCAAACAATCAATCCTTCAATCATGAACCCAAATATAAACATAAACTTCAACCATCAAACCAAAACTAAACTAACCCAAGTCAAACCCCTGTTCACCTTTTTGACTTAAAAATATCAAATCAATCAAAACTTATTTTACTCCAAATCACTTGTAATTTGATTTATATTTCAATCATAAGTCCATATGTGAGTTCAACCAAACTTGAATCAAGTCTTGATCAAATGATGAATCACTCAAATCAAAAACCAAGTCCTAGCCTTTGATTAATAACACTTAGCCCAAATGAAATCAAACTAAATCAAAATCTACCATAGGCTAAATTGATTGAAACTATTAATCTAAACCAATCCTTTATCGATGATTGAATATGATCAAGCCATCAATTGAAACAAACCTAACCAAATTGACCACTTGACCCAACTTGACCTAAAAAGTCAAAATGGGTCAAATCTTGATCTAAGCCAAATTGATTGCAACCAATAGGTCAAATTCATTTTAAATCACTTGTTGAACTTAACCAAAGCTTCAATTGGCCAATTAGACCCAACCTAACCCAATTGACCATGATCCCAACTTGACCTAAAAAGTCAAATCAACTTGAAATTAAACCAAACCAAAATTGATTGAAAACAAAGCTTGCAACACATTTCAATGATCAACCAAGCCAAACCCATGTCCTAACCCAATTGGGTCAAATGGGTCAAATTGGTCAACTTTATCCATTTGACCTAAATGAACTCAAATGAACCAAAACCAAATATAAATTAAATTGAACCAAACCAATGACACCCATAGAATCCAAATGATCATTTGAACTTGACCTAACCCATGGTTTGACCCAATTTGACCAATTGGTCAACTTGACCCAAGTTGACCCATTTTGACCTAAATGGATCAAATTGAACCAATCCAAATCAAATAAACTCTAAATTAATTGCAATTTTGCCCAATATAGTTTTGAATCATTTCAAATCTGCCCAAATCAAAATCAAGGCTA
Organism: Cymbidium sinense; assembly: GCA_021442155.1. NCBI lineage: Eukaryota > Viridiplantae > Streptophyta > Magnoliopsida > Asparagales > Orchidaceae > Cymbidium > Cymbidium sinense. The sequence continues at coordinate 70,238,023 of CM038221.1, read as the reverse complement.
AAGGGTCATTTTACCCTTAGGTCAAAGGGTAACCCATGGCCATATTCACTTGGAATTTAGCCAATTCTTTCTCAAGGCCACTTGGCATCTTCTTAGTGGTCCATTTGTACACCAAGGAGGATGATGCACCTGAACCAATGTGTTTAGGTTAGCCAAAACCCAACCCATGGTCAAACAGACCCCTCCAATGAAAATTCTCCACTTGGATCCCCCATACACTCATTTAACACATGTCCACTTCCTCTCCTCCACTCCTTTGCCAAAATCAAAGCACATGGGATCTCTAACAGCCTAAACAACCCAATCAATATCCTCAATTTGATCCAAATGGCAAGGCAAGCCTCGATCGTCCGATCCTATCTCCCCCTCATTCCAACACAATGCACACTCTTTGAATTCAATTGAGCTAGGCTGATCAAAGGCAAGCGTCCAAAAGCTTCCTAAGGTCATTTTCAAGCTTCCCAAATCTCTCCCTATTGGTTTTCTTCAAAGCTGAAATAGGGAAGGACTAAAGAAGTTCCACTTGACTCAATTCTCCATCAAACTTAAATTGCTCTTGCAAGCACCATAAAGGTGCCTAGTCAAACTCACCCAAAGCTTTTCCTAAGTCTCCAAGCCATGGGAAGGGGGATTTCGATCAAAGTTGTAAGCCATTAGAGGGGAGCATAGTCAATTGGACAATCCTTATCAAATCAAGGCTTCAAACTTTCAATAGAGCTTACTCTCCACTCCTGTTGGAACCTGGATAGCCTTGAAGGTATTGTTCAAAACCGATCCTCATTTGAAAATGCTTGGTTCTTTGTGAAGAGAATTGTAATCCCATTAAAATTCAACCTTTGGATGTTCTCCCCTACACCTCTTGATGGGGTGAATCTCACAATCCAGCTCAAGAGTGAGCTTGGCCATGGAGGACGGATGGCCTCCGTCTCCCATAGTTTAGGCATGGATGAATCATGGTTCATCCATCCCGCATATTTTGGATGGACGACCCTGATTAAAATGCATAGATCTACTGATTTAAATCCATTAAAACCACGAGATTATTCCTGGCCATCCGATCTCAAATGGGATGGCCTGTGGAGAAAATGCGTGTGTCGCTAGCTGATGTGGCGTGTGATGTGATAACTTAAATAATCAATCACCACGGAAAGTGTGCGCATCGTCCACATGCACCGATGGATTAGTTAATTAATTAAGGCTATTTAATTATCCCTTAATCACAAAAACTTTATAAATTGATAATTAAATGTAGAAAAATCTAAAAAATATAAATGAGGGCTCATTTTAAAGATAATTTATAGGGAAATCCAATAAAATTTTTTTTAATTGATTTTGAATAGTGAATTTTCCTTAATTATGATTTAATTAGAAATTGAATTACCTTAATTACTACTTAATTACTTCATTAATTAATTCCAAATTTCTCAAGCATATTTAGTGGGATGACTTCTACCTCCTTTAATTTTTTTGGGATTTATTAATGAGTTAATTAGGAATATTAATTAATGATCCCTAATCACTCCTTAATATAATTAAGAGTAATTAAGCATGTGAATAGTGGTTTAATCCCTTAATTGAGATAATTAAACTTTGTAAGTGAGGAGGAGGTTTAAGGAATGGGTTTGGGATATTTTCCTTAAGTTGTTCCTAAACCCCTTTCTTCCTTAATCCAAACATAAAAGGATTAATCCACTAATGATCTACTTAATTAGTCTAATCAAACTTTTAAAATTAATCTAGAGTTAATCTCTCTTGTTGGGTAGATCTTTAGGTGTTCAAGAGCCTAAGGTGAGTTTAAGGAAATTATAATCCAACCCACATGTGTGGGAAGGTTATGAAAGTACTTAATGAAAACCCTTTAGCTTAATTAATCAATGATTGTGAGATAATTGCATTTGGCCCTTTTATTTCCTAGGTGCATTGCTGATTTACATTCCATATGGTTGTATATATATGTTGGCTCGGAATTGTTTGGTTAATTATATTAAGGTGGTATAGGTAAGGGGTAATTAATGGATTTAATTCACACCTTAACCTAAACAAAATATAAAATCAACTTAATTGTTCTTAAATTAAACCACACTAATTCACTCATGGGGGAAATGGGTTAAGACCAGAAAACTCTTTTCACATTTTCTAAATCAAATCAAATTCAAAACTAAAAAAAAAACTAAAAATCTCTTTAAAAAATTTGATTCACTTTGAATAATCTTATCTTATAGGATTGTCCTTAGGAATTAATTATGGTTAATGAAGTCATATGCTTACATCACTTTATTTTTTTCCAAGCATGTTAAATGTTGTGTGACATATGAAATCATGCATTCATCTCTTTTGAAAAATCAAATAAAAGAAAAATATTTTCTTTATGTTAAACTGTATGTCTTGGCTAAAGTTAAGAATATGAGTGGCTATTATCACTATTAAATCAAAAATTATTTTCAAAACCTATAAATCAAATATTATAAATGGAGTGATGCTACTTATGAGTACTTATAAGCTTGCATGTGATTATAACATAATATGTGCATTATGTGATTTTCTTCTTTTTCCTTAACATGGATTTGAATTGGATCTGCAAAGTGTATAGTTCATTTGAAAAGAACATAACACTTGCTTGAAGCTATTCTTATGCACTTCTATGTTATGACTTAAGAAGGATCTTCATATTTACACATGTAAATTGCATAACCAAATCAAACAAAAATCTTTTGCATAATTCTTCATCCATTTGTTTCTTTTTGTACATGCACATGTATTCAAGAAAAGTGGATATTAGTATAGACATCTCGGGATTGTGAGGCTTTAAGTAGGCCCAAGTAGGTCGTGTACCTTACACCCTTGGTGTATAAAATAATTGCACCATACTCACTTATGTCTTTTATACATATGGATGTGCATTTTGTTAAGGGATAAGGAATCCCCCTTTTTCTACTTAATAAAAAAATGCATTCATGGAATATCCAATTTTTCTTATGTAACATCTCTTAGCATTCATCATCAAAGTGTGAAAAAAGTTTACATTGCATGTATAATTATGCTTAGGATCATTCATATGCATGGTGGTGAAAAGAAATAAATGATTGTGTGTTATTTGATAGTATTTCACTTTAATTAATCCTAAGATGCCTTTCTTATTGAATAGGTTTATTTGGAGTAAATCTGAACTTAGGGTTAACTAAAACACATAATAAAATATTTACTAAAAAAATTATTAATGAATCTACCTTAGAAACTAAAGGTAAGGATGAAAGGGAAGTTCTCTTCTCTTTTCTTCTCTTTACAATATTTAGTAACTAAATGTAGGTTCATTCAAACTAAATTAAATCATCAAATAAAATTGACAAATCAACTAAATCACTTGAAATGAAACCACCCTTCTAAATTGAATCTCTCACACTTAGAAAATTCTAACCTTAAAGCTAACTAAGACATCCCACACAAGCCTTAAATGACACACACATTAGGCTAAGTCACCATTTTTGACTCTATGTTAGGGCGATGCATGGTTTGATGCATGATTTTGTTTTGTGATGTAATATTTTTAGACTGGATGTTAGGGTGTATATGCGTAGACTAGATGGTAGGGAGATCTTAGCCTAATCATATCTTTTGTAGGGGATCGTGCTTAAGGGGCGCTATAATTAAAATTTAAATGTTTTTACTGTGTAGGTTGCTTATACCCCTAAGCATAATCCAAACTAGGACAGGTGGACTTGGTTACCCATGTGTGGGGTGTTAAGTCCAACTTATTTGTACAACTGCTTGGGTTGTGTGGTATGTTTAGCTAATCTCTATTTTGCAGGTTTAGTTAAATTTATCTTTCTTTTTTTCATGTAATTTTGTAATAAAGATTCGGAATGAATGTTATGGGGGATTAGGATGTACATTGATCATAAGACCAAGTCTCATGCACCATGTGAAGCCTTGGAGTAACCACATTCTAAACCAAGCCAAAAGAAGAAGAAAATGAAGCAAATAAAAATGAAGAATGAAAAAAATGAAGAATGAAGACCCCCATAACATGAATTCATTTTAATTGTAAATTCATTTATAATCTAGGTTTTATAAGGGTAGAGCTCGGCTACCCACATTTCTTTTTGGGTTTGTGTACTGGAGCCCGATCACATCGACCTCTTATTCTTTTGTGTTAGTGTGGTGACATTACTAATTATAGATCATCATCTCATCATCTCCCCCCTCCCTTTTCTTCTTATCTTCATCCATCTTAAGAAAAGAATAGATGAAAACAAAAAGAAATAAGAGAGGAAAAATGTAATATGATGATTGCTTCTTTCTTTAGATGGACACCACATAGAATCGCAAGTGCACTTATTAGCGTGATCGGGTACGACATTGAGGAGAGGTGTATTATCTCGAATGATAGAAGTCACCATACAATGGACATAATCACCTAAATAAGGACTCCTAAGGACTTATGGGTCTTCAGGATGTATGAGAGATTCTTCCCCTATTTTACATGAAAAAGTAAAGCAAGGTTTATTTTTTTATCGGGTTCGTTAAGTTCCCTCTGAAGGCAAACCCCCATAGTTAATTACATCCTAAGGAATGTAATTCCTTAACAATACTCTCGATTAAGGTAAATGATCATTGTATTCAAAGATTTTAAGGATAGGACTATCAATCAATTGGTTTATTTTAGAAGATCAAGTGAGATTGATTAAAGAGGAGGGAGTTCTTATCAAAGTAATAAAGAGGTTACTAGAAATCTAAGCATCCCAAACTATCCTATGGTTAGACTTTATATTTTTGAAGTTAAATTGATTTATTTGTTTGAGTTGAATTTTTATTAGAAATTTAGAGCTTATAATTCCACAATACAAGGTTATGGAAATGCCTAAGAGATGAGAATTTATGCTTATGGTGCAAAAGGGAAAAGAAACTTTAGAACCTAAATCTGGGGATCTTCGGCGAGGGCCAAAAGCATGACCTAATTCTAAGGCCAAAATGGGCATTTGGTTCACCTCCAGAAGAGAGGATAAACCACCCGACTGTTGGACTTACAATCACTAGAGGTGGTCACCAACTAACTCCTCCTATAGTTTTAAATTCATGTAGGTGTTGACCTCATTTTTAGAATGAGCTCTCAACCCCTCCATCTTAGACATAGGACTTCTCTTATACTTTAAGAGTTCCTTAGTTTTAAGACACATCTAGTGATTAGGTGGACACTCAACCTAGCCGAAGAGACTTAGAAGAGTTAGCCATAGGAATAGGTCATGCCTTAGGGGTGTTAGGAAAATCTACCCACCCTTAGCTTGAACCACTCCTCGCCTTCCTTACTTCAAGTCAAACTCTAAATCAATCTTATTTGATTTTCACCAAACATAAATCAATTCCATGTGATTGAAATCCCTGATTGAAACCTATGAATGAAATTCCTAAGTCCAAATCAATCCTAAGTCTTTAATCTTCTTTTAAGGACTTAGCCTAAATCATGATCAAACCAATTCAAACTCATGAGATTTTCTCATGATTCATTTATATTCTCATTTATATTCATATATATAAATGAGATATAAATTCAAACCAATCAAAATAAACCCAAAATTCTAGATCTAAAAGTTGAAATTTTCTAAGTCCTTTAAGTTTTCCTTCATGGACTTAGCCAAAATCAAATCTAAATCAATTGAAATTCATGGGATTTTCTCAAAACTCATTTTTATTCTCATTTATATTCACATATATAAATGAAATATAAATATAAATCAATCAAATCAAATACAAAAATTAAATCCCAAATCTAAAATTTTCCTGAGTCCTTTAAATTTTCTTTAATGGACTTAGCCTAAATCTTGATCAAATCAATTCAAACTCATGGGATTTTCTCATAACTCATTTATATTCTCATTTATATTCACATATATAGATGAAATATAAATATAAATCAATCAAACCAAATTCAAAAATCCAAACTCCAAACTCCAAAATTTTTCTAAGTCCTTTAAATCCTTCTTAATGGACTTAGCCTAAATCATGATCAAATCACTTCAAATCCTTGAAACTTTCTCATGATCCATTTATATTCTCATTTATATTCACATTTATAAATGAAATATAAATTCAAACAATCAAAATGAATTCCAAAAATCAAACTCAAATCAACTCAAAATCCAACCTAAGCCTTTCAAGTCAAAATCTTGAACTTATCCAAATCAACTTCAAATCAAGCCAAACTCTTGATTTTTCCTTCATGATTCAATCAACCCTACAATCATGAATCCATATATAAATACAAACTTCAATCACCAAATCCAAATCCAATTCAAAAATCAAACCCTAAATCCTTTCATGCTCACCCTTAAAATATGAAATTATTAAATGGATCAAAACCCATTTGGCTTCAAACCACTTGCAAATGAATTTATATTTTAATCATGAGTCCATATACAATGTGAATCAAACTCAAATCAAGCTTTGACCAATTCATTTGACCCACTTAGGCTCACTTGACCCAAAGTGATCTAAAGTACCCTTATGAGCCAAATTCTAATCCTAACCGAATTGGATTGAATCAAACTCACCTTCACCTCTCATAATGATCAACAATCATCATGAGATGATCAATAAATTAAATTGGGTCAAACCAAGTCAAATCTAAGGGTTGACCAAGTCAACACTTAGCCCAAAATAAAACCTAACATAGCCAAAATCTACCATAGGCCAAATTGATTGAAACCATTGATCTAAGTTCACTCATGACCTATGTTTGAACTTGACCAAGTTAACATTTGAGCCTAACCTAGCCCAATTGGCCACTTGACCCAAGTTGACCCAACTTGACCTAAAAAAGTCAAAATGCGTCAAAACTTGATCTAAGCTAAATTGATTCAAGCCAATGAGTCAAGTTCATTCCAAACCACTTGTTGAACTTGACCAAAGCCTCGATTGGCCAACTAGACCTAACATAGCCCAATTGACCTTAGACCCAACTTGACCTATAGGGGTCATGTTGCGCCAAATTTGAATATAACCCAAATTGATTCGAAACAAAGATACCAATCCACTCCATATGGCTAACCAAACCTAAACCTAACAATGACCTAGCCCAAATAGATCAAATTGGTCAAATAGGTCAACTTGACCCATTTGACCTAAATGAAGTCATATGAGCCAAATTTAAAACTAAATCAAATTGAACCAAACCAAAGCCACCTAAACATTTCAAATAGTCATATGAACATGACCCAACCCTTGGTTTGACCCAATTTGACCAATTGGTCAACTTGACCTTTGACCTAAATGGGTCAACATGAGCCAAACCTCATCAAATCAATTCCAAATCTCATGAAACTTGGCCAAACCTAGTTTCACCACATACCCAACATATCCAAATTGAAAAATCAACAAAATTACCATTCTTCCCTTAGGCCATAGAATAAATTTTGGCCTAATCCATGGGTAATTTGGTCATGCCCTCTTCATATCCACTTGATACCTTGCTAATACCTCAAGAGGACCTAATGAAGAGTGGTGCACATAACCCAATGGGTTTAGGTCAGTCCAAATGGACCCAAGGCCAAACCCGACCCCATGGGTCAAATTGGCTCATTCCAAATCCTTCTTACACTCAATTTGATGCACATGGGAGGTTGGCAATCCACTCAAGACCTCAAACTGACCATGTACAAAGAGCTAATAGATCAAATAACCCCTCCATTGAGGTTAATTGGATCAAAATGGTAAGGTAGGTGTCGACCATCCGATTGCCATAGGGGGAGATATACTCCCCCTAATTCAATTTGAAATTTTCATTCCCTCATTCAATTGACATCTAGAGAGTGTTAGGAGAGATCAAAGAGCCATCCTAAGATTTTTAAGTAGGATTTGAAATAGCTTCTTCTCGATTTTCTCTATTGAAAAATAGGGGAGCTCCTTTGAACTTTCAACTTCTTCCTCACTCAAAATTACTCTAATTCCTCTTGCACACTTCCTCTGAGGATCAATTTGAGTGCACCTAAACATCCATTTGAGTTCCCACAGCAAGTATAGCCTCAATTGGATCAAAGTCATAAAGGAAGTGAAGTGGTGTTGGTCCATAGGAAGATCCACTCAACCCCAAGACCTGAAAATTTTAATAGGGCTTCGTTTCCTCTAGATGAAGCTACCTCATCGAGCTCGAGCATTGGTGATCACCTCCAGCATGGTACAGAATTTTTTGACCACCTAGCATAGGAGGTGATGGTCTTTCGTGAATAGAATTTTCAAGTCATGCAAAATTCACCATTGGATATGCTCCTTAGTAGTTTAGATGGTGTGGGAACAATCTTGTTCCAATCCGAGCTCTATCAAGCTCAGATCTTCTCTAGGATCATGGACCTCTATTAATCCTAAGGGAAGAACTCGAGTGATTGTAGCCATCCATCCGTGCATTTTGGATGGATGGTCATGATTATTCCCACATTTTAGAATTAATTATCCCTTTTATTAATTGCGGGATGATCCCGACCGTTCGATCTTTGATCAAATGGCAGGGATCAAAGCGCGTCCCACCGCTGTGCCACCACTTGGATGGGATGTTTAAGTATGAGGCTCACTGCATGACATGTGTAAAACGTGCTGACCGTCGCTGCCTCTTGTCGCGTTGTGAGCTGAGGGATTAGTTAGGAGATTTAATTAATGATTAATTAATCTCTTGATCTTCTAAAAATCATATCTCCTTCAATAAAATTAGAAAAATATGAGGTAAATTCCTATGTAAATATAATTCAACCTTGAATATTTTAAAAATAATTTCAATGGATTTTGAATTATCTTCAGTTGCATTATTGCTTTTAATGGAAATATAATTTTGCTAATTACTTCTTAGTTAATCCTCTCATTAATCCCAAACTTTTTGGGTATGTTTTATGGGATGATCTCTGCCTCCCCTAATTTTCATGGGATTTATATAAGGCTTAATTTGGGTAATTATAAATGTGTTTTCTAATTACTCCCTTAATCTAATTAAGGATAATTAAAGTTGGATTAGTGTTTTAATTCACTATTAGGGTTGATTAAGGTTAGATCTAGTGAATAGGAGGCTTAGGAAATAATTTTGGGGTATTTCCCCTAAGTTATTCCCTAAATCCTCTTCGCTTTCCTTAATCCTCTCTTAATTATGTACCTTACACCTCTGGTTAACAATGGCATTGTACCCACTTATGCCTTTCTTACTTTCATATCTATATGTGAAAAATTGGATAAAGAAACCCTTTTCTACTTAATGAAAATCATGCATCCTAAACTTCCAAATTTCCTTAAATGAATTACTTAGCATGCCTCATAAAGTATGTTAAATATTCTCATTTGTGTGTATAGATATGCTTAGGATTCATTCATGTGCTTGTTATATATGTTGGGAAAGAAATGAAGTAATGTGTGTTTTGTGAATTTGGTTCAATTTAGTTAATCTTAAAATGCCCTTTTTTTAAATAGGTTTGTTTAGAGTTTATCTAAACTTAGGACTAATTAAAATATTTAATCAAAATATTGACTAAGTAAAACTAAAATGTGAATTTACTTTAGAAATTACTTAGGTTAGGAAAGGAAAGAGAAGTTCTCTTTTCTTTCCCTCTCTTTATAACTTAGTAATTAATTGTAGGATTCACTTGAATCTAATCAAAACATGAAATAAAATCAACCCAAATCAAATAAACAACTTAAATGAAACCCTCCTCTTAGTTGAACATGTTTTCACACTTAGAAAATTCTAACTTAAAGATATAGCTAAGCATACCACACAAACCTTCAAAGCACACACATTAGCCTTAATCACCACTTCTAGCTTTAGGTTAGGGCGGTGCATGATTTGATGTTTATTTTATTTTGTGATACATATTTTAGACTGGATGTTAGGATGTATGCTCATAGAATAAATGGTAGGATGCTCTTTGTCTAACCATTATTTTATGTAGGGGATTGTGCTTAAGGGGCCCTATCATAAATAAAAATACAAGTACTTTTGCTTGCAGGTGCTTATACCCCTAAGCCTAATCCAATAGATCAGGTGGACTTAGTCACCCATGTGTGGGGCAATAAGTCCAATATACATGCTTGGGATTTGTATGATTTGTTTTATCTAATTTCTACTTTGCAGGTGTTAGTTAGATTTCCATTCTTTTCTTTTTCATATAAATTTGTATAATTAAGATTTTGGAATGATTGTTATGGGGATTAGGATGAGCATTGGTCATAAGATCCTATCTTATACACCATGTGAAGCCTTGGAGCATCCACCTTCCAACCATCCGAAAGAAGGAACCAAAGAATAAAGAAGAAAAGAAAAGAAGAAAGAAGAAGTGAAGCTTGAAGACCCCCATAACAATGAATTCCTTGCTTAATTGTAATTTAATTCATTTATAATCCAAGTTGTATAAGTGTAGAGCTCGGCTACCCAATTTATTATTTTTGGGTTTGTGTGGTGGTGCCCGACCCCAACGGCCTTTTATTCTTTTTGCGATTAACTTTATAAATTGATTGATGATTTGTTTAGCTTTTGCATTAAGTGGCATATTTTCCTAGTTTCTTCCATGTTTTAAGTATGGCTTGGATGTGGACTAGACTCTTAGGGAAAAATAAATCTTTTACCTAACTTAAGAACTCAAAACTAAAAATAAAGAACTCATAACCTCACCTAAAGTTTAGGTTTAAAATCAAGATAAAAGAATTAGAAACCCCTTAGCTGGATGAGTCTTTCTTTTATAATATCATGCAAAAATACATCTTATTTCACTCTTGATTGAAGGGCTTCTAGCTTTTCCAAAGAAGCTTGGCTTGACCTTTGAGAGCCATGGTGGACACACACCTCCTCCCTTCTCACTGATTTTGGCCAATAAATTGATTTCTCATGCATTAGTCATATGAATCCTATTAGCGAGTCAAAATAATTGTCCAAAAATAAGAACAAAATAAAATTTGACTTGCATTCAGTTTAGGTCATTTGAAATATGTCCTTACACGATTTAGTCTCTTTAAGGAGTGAGTTTAAGGACTTAGTCTCTTTCTAAATAAATAACAGCCTAGTTATCTTGCATAAGCATAAGACTTGCCTAAATATATTTAAAATCATAGGAGGAGTTAGTTGGTGGCCACCCCCAAGCGGTTGTAAGTCCAAGTTATCAGGTGGTTTATCCTCTCTTGTGGAGGCAAACCAATTACCCATTTTTCCTTAGATTTAGGTTGTGCTTTTGGCCCTCACCAAAGCTCCCTAGATTTAGGTTCTGAGATTGCTTCTCCCCTTTATGGGCCATAAGCATAATTCCTCACCTCCTAGGCATTTTTTTAATCTTGTGTTAAGGGATCATAAGTCCTAAATTTCTAACGAAAAATGCAACTCAGACAAACTAAATCAATTTAAAAAATGTAAAGCCCAACCATAGGATAGTTTGAGATGCTTGCTAAGTTTTTTAGCATCGTAGGCATCTTTTACTTATCTTTCTTTTAGCTCCAATAATAACTCCCTCTCTTTGGTCAATCTCATTTGATCTTCAAAAAATAAACTAATCGATTGATAGTCCTTTTCTATTGAAATCTTTGAAGACAATAATAATTTATCTTAATCGAGAGTATTCCTAAGGGATCCTGTCCCTTAGGATATAATTAACTATGGGGACTTGCCCCTATAGGGAACTTAATGAACCCAATTTAAAATAAATCTTGCTTTTCTTTTTCTAGTAAAGTTGGGAAAAAATCTCTGGTACATATGTAGACTCATCAGCCTTAGGAGTCCTTATTAAGGTGATTAGGTCCATTAAAGGGTAGTGAGTTCTATCTTACAAGATAGTATCCTATTCCTTGATGACATACTCGATCACCTAAATAAGCACATCTGTAGATCTATGTGGCATCCCAAGAAGGCAAATTTCTTTATTCTTGCCTTCTCTTTCTCCCCACAAAATTTGAAGGCGACTCATATAGAAATTTATTCACCATAGTAGGCAAGTCATATGTTTATGCAAGATTGCAAGGTTTGTTATTTGTTTAGAAAGAGACTAAGTCCTTAAAACATACTCCCTAAGAGACTGGATCATGTTGGGCCTGATTAATGACTTAAATCTGATGCAAATTTTTCATATATTTTATTTTAATTTTGGACAATACATTTGACTCAGGCTTTAGGATTCATATGTCTAATGCATGAGAAATGAGATTATGGGCCAAAATCAGCTAGAAAAGGAAGTGTGTTTCCACCATGGCTCTCAAAGGTCAAGCCAAATTCACTGGCATTAGTGGAAGCCCTCTAAATCAAGAATGAATCAATATACTTTTTATGCATGATGTGGGAAAGAAAGACAACATCCAACTAAGGGGTTGCTAATTCATTTATCTTGATTTATAACTTAAGCTTTATATGAGGCTATGAGTTGTTTATTTTTGATTTTGAGTTATTTAATTTGGTAGAAGATTTATTTTTCCTTAAAAGCTTAATCGTCAATGAGACCATACATCAAAGCAAGGAATAAACTAAGAAAATATGACATCTTAAAGCACAAGCTAAACAAACATCAATCATTTTATAAAGCTAGCGCAAAATAATAAAAGGTCATTTGCGGTTGGGCTCCAAACCCACAAATCTGAAAACAAATTGGGTAGCCGAGCTCTACCCTTATACAACCTGGATTACAAATGAATTATTTATAATTAAGCAAGGAATTCATGTTATGGGGGGTCTTCATTCTTCTTTTCTTCTTTCTTCTTTCTTCTTTCTTCTTTTGGATGGTTGGAATGTGGGTGCTCCAAAGGCTTCACATGGTACATAATATGTAATCTTATGACCAATGTCTATCATAATTCCCCATAACGTTCATTCCAAAATCCTAATTGCAAAAATTACATGAAAAGGGAAAAGTAAATCTAGCTAAAACTTGCAAAATAGAGATTATCTAAATAAAACCACACAAATCCCAAGCATGTATAAGAATGAATTGTACTTAGCTCCCCACACATGGGTAATCATGCCCACCTGGCTTATTTTGGATTATGCTTAGGGGTAGAAGTCCCTGCATAGCAAAAGCAGTTATATTTTTATTACAACACCCCTTAAGCACAATCCCCTGCAGAAGATAATGATTAGACTAAATCATCCTACCATTTATTCTATGCACATACACCTTACCATTCAGACTAAAACATTATAGCACAAAACAAAAGAAAAGTATCAAACCATGCACCGCCCTAATGTAAAGCTAGAAATGGTGACTTAGTCTAATGTGTGTACTTTAAAAAGTTTGTATGGTATGCTTAGCTATGGCTTTAAGGTTTAGATTTTCTAAGTATAAAAATGTTCAACTTAGATGGTTGGTTTTATTTAAGTGTTTTAATTGATTTGGTTGATTTTTATTTGATGATTTGTTTAGGTTTGAATGAACCTACAATTAATCACTAAGTGTTGTAAATAGAAGAGAAAGAGAAGAGAACTTTTCTTTCTTTTTCTACCTTAAGTAATTCCTAAAGTAGATTCATGTTTGATTTTTGTTTAGTGAATGTTTTATTATGTGTTTTAATTAATCCTTAATTTAGAACAACTCTAAACAAACATATTCAAAGTGAAAGATATTTTAAGATTAAGCAAAGTGAATTATTATCACAAAACACACAACACTTTATTTCTTTTCTGACATGTGTAACATGCATATGGATGAATCCTAAGCATAAATATACATGCAATGCAAGTATTTAGTACACCTTAATGATGAATGCTAAGGAATATTGCTTAAGGAAATTTGGAAGTTTTTATGATGCATGATTTTGTTAAGTAGAAAAAGAGAGATTCTTTTTATCCATTTTTCACATGCACATGTATATGTATGAAAGGCATAAGTGAGTATGACACCATTATTAGTACCAGAGGTGTAAGGTACAAGACTTACTTAGGGCTACTAAAAGCCTTACAACCTCGGGATTATCCAGACTAATATACCACTTTCCTTAAAGACATATTCATGTACAAAAGAAATGAATGGAAAAAAGAAAGATGCAAAAGTTTATGTTTATTTATTTGATTTGTTTATGTAATTTACATGTGTAAGTGTGAATACCCATCTTAATTAATAACATAGGAATGAATAGGAATGGATTTAAGCAAGTGCTATGTTCTTTCAAATGAACTATACACTTTGCAAATCCTATTCAAAACTATGCTAAAAGAGAAGAGAAGGAAAGTCATACAATGCACATCTTTATATTTTATTCACATGCAAGCTTATAAATAATTATAAGTAGCATACCTTTCAGTTTTGATATTTGATTTATGAGTTTTCAAAATAATTTTAGATTTAATAGTGATAATAGCCATTCATATTCTTACTTTAGCCAAAACATGCAATTTGACATAAAGGAAATATTTCATTTTTAATTTGATTTTTAAAAGGCATGAATGCATGAATTTCATATGACATACACATTTAACATGCTAGGAAAGAAATAAAGTGATGAAAGCATGTAAATTCATCTACCATAATTAATTCCTAAAGACAATCCTATGGAATAAGATTATTTAAAGTAAATCAAATTTGGTTTAAGAAAAGTTTGATTTTGTTTTGAGTTTGATTTCAATTTGAGAAATGTGAAATGACTTTGCTAGCCCTAATCCATTCCCTCCTATGCATGATATTTTAGTTTAATTTTTAGGTGATTAGGTGAATTTTATGTTTCAATTTGGTTAAGGTGTTCATTAAGTTCATTAATTACCCCTTACCTACACTACTTTAATATATTTAATCAAGTAATTTTGAGCCAATGTATGACATAAAATCATACAAGGAATTTAAATCAGCAATGCACCTAGAAAAGAAAGGGTCCTAATGCAATTGACTCATAATTAGTGATTAATTAAGCTAATGGGTTTAATTTAAGTACTTTCATAACCCTCCCCACACATGTGGGTTGGATTTTGATTTTCTTAAGCTAGTTAGGTTATTGAATACCCAAGAACCTACCCAAGATGAATTAGTTAGGTTCTGGAATGTTTTGATTTTATAATTTTGATTAATTAGTCCATTTAATTAAGTGATTAAATTATTTAATTAATTTTTTCACCTTAATTAGATTTTAATCCAAATGAGATAAATTTAGGGAAAAAGATATGAGAAAGAACTCTTAATCTCATTCCATAAGTCCACTCACTATTCTAAGGTAATTAAAAAAATTAATTAGTGGATTTATTACTATTTAAAAGGTTAATTAATCATTTAGTTGATTAAGAGAGTAATTAGGAATAAACTAAGAAATTATCCTATTTAAACAATTAATAAATTCCAATAAAATCATGGGAGGCAGAGGTCATCCCATTAATCAACCCTAAGAAGTTTGGAATTAATCAATAGAATAATTAGGGAGTAATTAATATAATTACTTTCATAATAAAACCTTAATTTAGAAAATATCACTACTCAAAATTATTTGAAATTAATTTTAGATTATTCCTCTTTAAATTATCTTCACAATGCTTTTTAGTTTGTATTTTTTGAATTTTTCTACATTTAGTTGTGTTATTTTGAAGTTTCCATGCTTATTAGGTAATTAAATCCTTAATTATATGACTAATCCCGTCGACGCCGCGTGGACCGCTGATGCAACATGCGCTTTCCACATGACATGGCAGGATTCGTCACTTAAGTTGTTACATCGCAATGTCATGTCACCTCACCCGTTCGATTAAAGATCAGATAGTTGAGATTGAGCCTGCGTTCTTAAGGGAGTAATCAAAGGATCCTACGTGGCTTGATCATGGCCATCCATCCAAAATGCGTGGATGGATGGCCCATGATCCGTCCTTAAGCCTACGGGAGAGGGGAACCATCCACTCTCTAGGGCAAGATCCGAGCTCGATTGAGTTCGGATTGAGCTCAAATTTTACCCACACCATCTAGGAGTAAACATAAGTAGATCTAACGATCACATTCTCATGAGGTGAAACTTTCTTTCAAAAAGGACCAAGACAAATCTACAATATGCTTAATTTTTGAATAATACCTCGCCGAAGGCTATCACTAGTGCTCGAATCCATCGAAGTAGCTTCGTATTGTAGAGACGAAGCCCTGTTAAAGATTTGAGGATTTGGTATTGGGTGGATCCTTCTATGGACCAAGGTGCTCCTCTTGGGCTTGCAGATTTAATCAAAATCCCCTCTCCCATGGATTGAGAACTTGGGAAACACCTTTGGTGAGCTCGACTTGCCTACCTGATGGTGCTTGCAAAGTGAATTGGACTTTGGTTGAGAATTGGCTATGTTGGAAATTGCCTTAGCCTCCCCTATTTTTGGTTTGAAGGAATTCAAAAATGGAGAAAGTCAAATGCTTGGGGATTACTTGAGGGAGATTGGGAAGCTTGCCTTAGGTCTCTCTCAGTTAATCGAGTGTGAGTCTCCTAGATTCAAGTGAAATTAGGGTGAGTATATCTCCCCCTAGGTTGATCGGATGGCCGAGCAAGGCTTTACCATTTTGATCAAATTCACCTCCTTCAATGGGTTATTTTAGTTATTAAAGGTTGCACATGGTTCATTTTTGGTAGAGGGGGGTAGTGGAGAAGTGTCATGTGCTGATTTTGGGTGGAGGAGGGATTCCATGTGCTCAATTCCTAAGTGGGAGGTCAATTTTGCCATTGGGTTTGGTTTGGCTAACCCAAACCCATTGGGTCATGTGCACCATCTTCATTAGTGACCATTTTGTCCACTAAGAGGATGTCAAGTGTCCATGAAAAGGAATTGACCAAATTTCAAGTGATTTTGATTTTGGGTTACACTATAACCTAGGGGTAAAATAGTCATTTGGCTTGAATTTTAGTTTGAATATGTTTGGTATGATTGAAAAATGGGTTGGGCCAAGTTTCAATGAATTTGGAATTGATTTGATATGATTTGACTCATGTTGACCTATTTAGGTCAAAATGGGTCAAGTTGATCAATTTGACCCATTTGACTTATGTGGGTTAGGTCATGGGTTAGTTTAGGTCTAATTGGTCATTTGAAATGTACTGGTATCTTTGTTTCCAATCAATTTTGGTTTAATTTGATTTTGGCTCAATTTGACTTATTAGGTCAAGTTGGGTTCATGGTCAATTGGGCTAGGTTGGGTCCTATTTACCAATTGAGGCTTTGGTCAAGTTCAATAATCATTTTAGAATGAATTTGACCCATTGGTTTTAATTGATTTGGCTTAGATCAAGTTTTGACACATTTTGACTTTTTAGGTCAAGTTGGGTCAACTTAGGTCAAGTGGCTAATTGGGCTAGGTTAGGCTCAAATGATGGCTTGGTCAAGTTCAAACATTGATCATGGATTGGTTTTGATCAATGGTTTCAATCAATTTGGCTTATGGTGGATTTTGGCTAGTTTAGGTTTCATTTTGGTCAAATATTGACTTGGTCAACCCTTAGGTTTGACTTAGTTTGACCCAATTTGGGTGATTGATCATATCATGATGATTATTGCGCACAATGTGAGGCTTAGGTGGGCTTAGTTCAATCCAATTTGGTTAGGATTAGAACATGGCTCATAAGGGTATTTTAGGTCACTTTGGATTAAGTGAGCCTAAGTGGGTCAATGGCTTGGTCAAAGCTTGATTTGAGTTTGATTGAACTCACATATGGACTTATGATTGAAATATAAATCTATTTACAAGTGGTTTGAAGTCAAATGGATTTTGATTCATTTGACAATTTTAAGTTCAAAGGGTGAACATGAGTTTGACTTAGGTTTGATTTTTGAATCTAGTTTTGGTTTGAAGATTGAATTTTATGTTCATTTTTGGATTCATGGTTGAAGGATTGATTGAATCATGAGAAAAATCAAGGGTTTGGCTTGATTTAAGTTTGATTTGGCTAAGTTCAAAAATTTGACTTGAAAGGCTTAGGTTGAATTTTGGTTGAATTTGAATTTAGTTTTGATTTGATGATTGGAGTTTATGTTTATATTTGGATTCATGATTGAAGGATTGATTGAATCATGAAGAAAAATCAAGGGTTTGACTTGATTTGAGTTTGATTTAGCTAAGTTCAAGGATTTGACTTGAAAGGCTTAGGTTGAATTTTGGGTAGATTTAAGTTTGATTTTTGGAGTTGGTTTTGGTTGTTTGAATTTATATTTCATTTATATTTATGAATATAAATGAGAATATAAATGGATTATGAGAAAATCTTTTGAACTTGAAATGATTTGAATTTTATTTGAGCTAAGTCCATAAGAGGGAATCAAAGGGCTTAGGAAAGATTTTTGGATTTTGATTTAGATTTTGGATTTGAGTTTTGATTGATTTGAATTTATATTTTATTTATATTTGTGAATATAAATGAGAATGTAAATGGGTCATGAGAAGATTTCTTAAGTTTGAATTGATTTGGATTTTATTTGAGCTAAGTCCATAAGATAGAAATTAAAATGACTTAGGAAGGATTTTGGAATTTGGAATTCAATCATGGGTTTCAATCATTTAGAATTGATTCATGATTTGAGAAAATCCATTGAATTGATTCAAGGTTTGATTTGAAGTTGAAGTTGATATGAGTTTGGAGTTTGACTTGAAAGAAGGAAGTGAGGATTTGGTTTAAGCTATAGGGTACGCAAATTTTTTAATACCCCTAAGGCATAACCTATTCACATGACTAACTCTTCTAAGTCTCTAAGGTTAGGTTAAGTGTTCTCCTAATAAATAGAAGTGTCTTAAGACTAAAAAACTCTTAATGTCTAAGAGGAATCCTATGTCTAAGATGGAGGGGTTGAGAACTCATCCTAAAAATGAGGTCAACAGCTAGCTTTGTAAATTATTTGATGTTTGTTTAACTTGTGCATTAAGATGACATGATTTTCCTAGTTTCTTCATTGATTGATGAATGGCCTGGATGCGATTAGGCTCTTAGGGAAAAATTTTTCTATCCAATTAATCAACTCAAAATTAAAATTAAATAACTCATAACCTCACCTAAAGCCTAGGACATAAATCAAGATAGAAGATTTAGTAACCCTCTGGATGATATATGTCTCACATCATGCATAAAAATCATTTTGCTTCACTCTTGCTAATGGAGGGCTCCCACCTTTGCCAGAGAAAATTACTTGACCTTTGAGAGTTATGGTGGAAACACATCTCCTTCTTGTTGATTTTGGCCCATAACCAATTTCTCATGCATTACGCATATGAATCCCATAGTCTGTGTCAAAAAAAATTTGTCCAAAAATAAAAAATAAGATAACAAAATTTGCATTAGATTAGGTCATTACTCATGCCCTACATGATCTAGTCTCTTAGGGAGTGTGTTTGAGGACTTAATCTCCTTTCTAAATAAATAACATCTTAGCTATCTTGCAAAAGCATAAGACTTTCCTGCATGTATTTAAAATCGTAGGAGGAGTTAGTTGGTGGCCACCTCCAGGCGATTGTAAGTCCAACATTCAGGTGGTTTATCCTCTCTTGTGAAGGTAAACCATATACCCATTTTCGCCTTAGATTTAGGTCGTGCCTTGGCCTTCGCCAAAGCTCCCTAGATTTGGGATCAGAGGTTATTATTTCTCTTTGTGGGCTACGAGCATAAATCCTCACCTTTTAGGCATTTCCATGACCTTGTATGGAATTGTAAGCCCTAGATTTTTAATAAAAATTCAACTCAAACAAATAAATCCCCTCAACTTTAAAAATATAAAGCCCAACTATATAATAGTTTGGGATGCTCACTAGGCTTCCTAGTATCATGATCATCCCCAACTCATCTCCCTTTGGTTTTAAAAATAACTCCCTCCTCTTAATAAATCCCACTTGATCTTCCGAAAATAATCAAATTGATTGATAGTCCTATCTTTGAAATCTTTTGAGACAACGATCATTTACCTTAATAGAGAATATTCTTAAGGAATCCCATTCCTTAAGATGTAATTAACTATGGGGGCTTGCCTCCATAGGGAACTTAACGAACCCGGTTTAAAATAAATCATACTTTACTTTTCCATGTAAAGTAGGGGAAGAATCTCTGGTACATTCGAAGACCTATTGTCCTTAGGAATCTTTATTAGGTGATTAGGTCAATTGTAGGATGGTGACTTCTGTCTCTCGAGACAGTACACCATTCTTCAATGTTATACCTAATCACCCTAATAAGAACATCTACGAGTCTATGTGGTGTCCAACTAGCATATTTTATTTTCATTTTAACTAAAAGAAGAAAAATAAAATCACCACAGATTTTTCTGGTGACTCCACTGGGGGAGGTTCCTCTCTCCATCTTTAGTAAATGATCGTTGTCTCCAAGTATCGATACTGGATTTGTATTTTATATGAGTCCGAGACTATCCTTCTTTTCCGTTGGCACTTAGCTCATTTCATTCTTAAGCTAAACATCCTTTAACATAGGACCTCACCCATGTAGGTCTTAAAACCTCTATTAGGTCCCCCAATATGTGAAAATAAAATTTAATAAAAAGAGATAACTAAAGATCTTTTTCTTGCCATGTCTATGGTAAGGTAAAGTTCACTCAAAAAAAAAGAAAAATAAATTCTTTATAAAAAATATTGCTTTTCAAAAGCACTTTTCCAAAATTCACATAATAAAAATGTTTTGCACAAAAAGTTTACAAAACACACATAACTCAAACCACATCTAACAATCTTCAAGATTGTTACATGTAGGATCTTTTCAAAAATCAAAATCAAAAAGCACAAATGAACATCCTCAATCAATATAACCAAATTTATTGAATGAAGATATCATTTCCCAAATAAAATCAAAATCATCTTTTCAAAAAGCACTTATGAACATCTCCATTAAATATATCCAAATTTATTGAATGAATATTTCATCAAAATAAAAAATCAACTTCTCAAAAAGCACATATGAACATCTCCATTCAATATAACCAAATTTATTGAATGAAGATTTGATTTTCAAGTCAAAATCAAAGATCATCTTTTCAAAAAGCACAAATGAACATCCTCATTCAATATACCCAAATTTATTGAAAGAAGATTTCATTTCCAAATAAAATCATAAAATTGAAACTCCATTTCAATATATCTTACATATGTTGAAGTTGGAATTTTTTCCTTTACAAAAATTACAAATTTGAAGATAAGCCACTTCATTCAATATATCCAAACTTGTTGAATAGAGGCTTTATCTTCAAACAAAATCAAATCATTTGAAACTCCACTCAACACATTTCATATGTGTTAAGTTAGAATTTCCATCTTCTCAAAAAGCAATAAATCACACATAAAATTTCATCTTTGAAAAATAAAATAAAATTGACTTCCATTTTACATACCCAAATTTGTAAATGGAAAACCTACTTTGCAACAATCACAAAAATCAAAAAACATTTGATCTTTATTTAGCATACCCAAATTTGTTAAGTTAAGATCCTCTTTGCAAAAATCACCTAAAAAATCAAAACACATTTTGATTCTTTATTTAGCATACTCAAATTTACTAAGTAAAGATCTTCTTTTAAAATCAAAATAAAATAAAAATACATTTGTATTCTTTATTTAGCACACTCAAATTTGTTAAGTAAAGATCCTCTTTTCAAAAATCAAAATAAAATAAAAACACATTTGAACTTCACTTAGCATAACCAAATTTGCTAAGTGAAGATCCCACTTTTCAAATCAAAACACAATTTGGACTTTATTTAGTATACCAAATTTTGTTAAGTAAATATCCGCTTTTCAAAAAATCAAAACAAATAAAAACACATTTGGATTTTCATTTAGCATACCAAAATTTTCTAAGTAAAGATCCTCTTTTCAAAAAATCAAAACAAAATCAAATACATTTGGACATTACTTAGCATACCCAAATTTGCCAAGGTCCTCTTTACAAAATCAAAGACATTTGGATTCTTTATTTAGCATACCCAAATTTGCTAAGTAAAGATCCTATTTTTAAAAATAAAGCACATTTGGATTCTTTATTTAGCATACCCAAGTTTGCTAAGTGAAGATCCTCTTTTCAAAAAAAAAAAAATAAATAAATAAATAATCAAAACAAACACATTTGGAATTTGCTTAGCATACACAAATTTGCTAAGCAAAGATTCGATCTCCAAATTCATTCTTGATTCACATCATAAGCAAAAAAGTAAAAGAAGAAAATTGCTTTCAAACATCTCATCTAGCACACCTAAATTTGCTAAGTGAGTAAATTCCAAAATCAAATCAAAAACAAAATCAATTGACCCTCTATTTAACATACCCAAATTTGTTAAATAAAGGGTCCTCAAACATGAAAATCAAACTCAAATATGAACCAATAGAAGCATCAAAAATCTCTTCAAAATATTTGAACCCATTTTCAACATAAACAAATTTTTTAAAAATGGATTCTAAACTCAAAAATCTATCCTTCAAAAATCTCTTCTAAAATTAAATGAGCACCACTTAACATATTCAAATTGTTGAGTGTGGATTCAAACTCTAAATCAAAAATTCAAAAAGAAATATATATATCAGAATTCCAAAAGTAGAAAATCTGATTTGAGTTTATTTTTAAAAATTGTAGAATTTTAGCTCAGTTTCAGTTAGCTTTTCCCAAGTTCAGTTCAGTGCCATGGACGCTCAGAAGTGTGCGTTGACCTCATTTTTAGGATGAGCTCTCAACCCCTTCATCTTAGACATAAGACTTCTTTTAGAATTTAAGAGTTCCTTAGTCTTAAGATACATCTAGTGATTAGGTGGACACTCAACCTAACCCTTGAGACTTAGAAGAGTTAGCCATAGGAATAGGTCATGCCTCAGGGGTGTTTGGAAAGTTTGCCTTCCCTATAGCTTGAACCAAATTCCTAACTTCCTTCCTTCAAGTCAAATTCTAAATCAAGTCTAAACCAACTCCAAATTCCAATTCAAATCAACATCAAACTTAAATCAATTCCAACTTAATTGATTTTCTCAAACTCAATTCAATTCTAAGTGATTGAAACCCATGATTGAAATCCAAATCAAATTCCAAAATCTTTCCTAAGTCACTTTGATTTCCCTCTTATGGACTTAGCCAAAATCAATTCAAACTCATGAAATTTTCTCACAACTCATTTATATTCTCATTTATATTCACATATATAACTGAAATATGAATTCAAATCAATTAAACTAAACACAAAATCAAAACCAAAATCCATGGTCAAATCCAATAATCTTTCCCAAGTCCTTTGATTCCCTCTCATGGACTTAGCTCAAATCAAGTTCAAATCACTTCAAATTCAAGAAATTTTCACATAACCCATTCATATTCTCATTGAAATTCACATATATAAATGAAATATAAATTCAAACAACCAAAACCAACTCCAAAAATCAAACTCAAATTCAACCAAAATTCAACCTAAGCCTTTCAAGTCGAACTCTTGAACTTAGCCAAATCCAATTCAAATCAAGCCAAACACTTGATTTTTCCTCATGATTCAATCAATCCTACAATCATGAATCCAAATATAAATACAAACTTCAATCACCAAACCAAAACTAAATTCAAAAATCAAACCCAAGTCAAACTCATGTTCACCCTTTAAACTTGAAATTGTCAAATGAATCAAAACCTGTTTCACTTTAAATCTCTTGCAAATGGATTCATATTTCAATCATAAGTCCATATGTGAGCTCAATCAAACTCAAATTAAGCTTTGACCAAGCCATTTGACCTACTTAAGCTCACTTGACCCAAAGTGACCTAAAGTACCCCTTATGAGCCAAATTCTAAATCTACCAAAATTGGATTGAACTAAGCCCAACTAAGCCTCACATTATGAGCAACAATCATCGAGAGATGATCAATCACCCAAATTGTGTCAAACCAAGTCAAACCTAATTGACCAAGTCAACACTTGCCAAAATGAAACCCAAACTAGCCAAAATCCACCACAGGCCAAATTAATTGAAATTATTGATCAAAACTCATTCATGATCAATGTTTGAACTTGACCAAGTCATCATTTGAGCCTAACCTAGCCCAATTGGCCACTTGACCCAAGTTGAACCAACTTGACCTAAGAAGTCAAAATGTGTCAAAACTTGATCTAAGCCAAATTGATTGAAACCAATGGGTCAAATTCATTTTAAATTGATTGTTGAACTTGACTAAAGCCTCAATTGGCCAACTAGACCCAACCTAGCCCAATTAATCATGAACCCAACTTGACCTAAAGGGTAATTTTGAGCCAAAATCAAATTAAACCAAAATTGATTGGAAACAAAGATACCAATCTATTTCAAATGACCAATGAAACCTAAACCAACCCATGACCTAACCTACATGGGTCAACATGAGCCAAATCACATCAAACCAACACCAAATTCAATGAAACTTTGTCTAACCTATTTTTCAATCATATCAAACATATGCAAATTGAAATCAAGGTCAAATGACCATTTTACCGCTAAGCCATAGGGTAACCTAAAATCAAAGCCACTTGGAATTTGGTTAATTCCTTTTCATGGACACTTGGCATTCTCTTAGTGGACAATATGGTCACTAATGAGAATGGTGCATATGACCCATTGGGTTTGGGTTAGCCAAACCCAACCCAAGGTCAAAACTGACCTCTTCCTTCAAATTGAGCACATGGAATCCTTCCTCCACTCAATTAAGCACATGGAAACTTCCCCACTACCTCCCTATGGCAAAAATGAACAATGTTCAAGCCCTAAATGGCCTAACAACCCAGTGCATGAGGTCAATTGGATGAAAATGACAAAACTCTTCATGGCCATCTGATCCTTCAAGGGGGATATATACTCTTCCTAATTTCTTTTTAATTCAATAGTCTCCTATTCGATTGAGCTAAGGGAAGCCAGAGGAACCATTTTCAAGCCTCCCCAAGCTCTCTCAAGCCAAATTCAATCTCACTCCACACTCAATACCAAGCGAATTCCTCTTGCAAGCTTCATCAGAGGACTCAACCGAACTTGCCTAAACCTTTTCCCAAGTTCCAAAGGCAAGGGAGGGGTGACTTTGATCAAGGCCATGAGCATTTGAAGGTGAAGTTGGTCCATAGGAAGATCCATCCAATCTCAACACCTCAAACCTTCAACAAGGCTTCGTCTCCACTAGACGAAGCTACTTCAAGGGATTCGATCATCGGTTATAGCCTCCGATAAGGTATGCCATTAAACCGAGCTTAAATTAGCCATGGTGTGATCCTTTGTGAAAGAAATTCTCACCTCATGAGAATTTGACCATTAGATATAATCTCCCTTGCATGGTGATGGTGTGGGTTCAATTTGGATTCAATCCGAGCTTAATAAAGCTCGAATCTTCTCCTAGAAGATGGAAGGTGGCCATCTCCCACAGAGAAGATCAGGGGTGGATCATGGGCCATCCATCTGCACATTTTTTATGGATGGCCATGATCAAGATATGTAGATCCATCATTTTATCCCTTAAGAATCGATGACATGATGTGATCCGTCCGATCTTAGATCGGATGGGTGAGGAGAAAGCGTGTGACCGCCGCTGATGCAGTGCTATGATATGACAACTTAACCGACCATTCTCTTCATGCTGCTTGGAAAGCGTGTGCCACATCAGCCTCCACATGGCGCCGACGGGATTAGTCACATAGTTAGGAGATTAATTGCCTAATTAATCATGAAATCTTCAAATATTCATATCTAAATGTAAAAAATTCAGAAAAATATGAAATAAATTGCATATGAAAGATAATTGATTGTAGAATATTATAAAATTTATTTTAATAGAATTTAAATAGTGTTATTTTTAGAATTTCAATTTTATTGTGAATTTAATTAGGCTAATTACCCTCTAATTATTACATTAATTAATCTCAAACTTCTCATGTATATTTAGTGGGATGACTTCTGCCTCCCTTAATTTTTTTGAGATTTATTAATAGTTTAATTTGGGTAATTATTGGATTCATTCCTAATTACTCTCCTAATGTAATTAAGCCTAATTAAGTATGTAATCAGTGGTTTAATCCCTTAATTGAGTTAATTAAAGTTTGTTTAAGTGAAGAGGAGGTTTAGGAAATATTTTTGGGATATTTTCCTTAAGCTCCTTAAACCCCCTCTTTCTTTCTTAATCCAAACTTAATTAAAGATTAATCCGAGTTGTATAAGGGTAGAGCTCGACTACCCAATTTGTTTTTGGGTTTGTACGATGGTGCGCAACCACACTTGGCCTTTTATTCTTTTGTGTTAGCTTTATAAAAATGTTTGATGTTCTATTTAGCTTGTGCACTAAGATGACATCCTTTTCCTAATTTCTTCCTTGTTTGATGTATGGCTAGGATGACGATTAGGCTCTTAGGGAAAAATAAATCTTATACCAAATTAATTAACTCAAAATTAAAAATAAACAATTCATAATCTCACTTAAAGCTTAGGCTAAAAATCAAGATAAAAGAATTATAAACCCCTTAGCTGGATGAGTACTACTTTCCTAACATCATGCATAAAAGTATATTATTTCACTCTTGAATTGGAGGGCTTCCACTTTTGCTAGAGAACTTGGCTTGACCTGTTAGAGCCATGGTGGAAACACACCTCCTTGTCTTGCTGATTTTTGCCCATAATCTAATTTCTCATGCATTAGGTATAAAAATCCTAAAGCCTATGTCAAATTGATTGTCCAAAATAAAAAAATAAGATGTAACAAAATTTGCATTAGATTTAAGTCATTAAAGCATGCCCTTCATGATCTAGTCTCTTAGGGAGTGTGTTTAAGGACTTAGTCTCATTCTAAATAAATAAAACTCTTACTATCTTGCATAAACATAAGACTTGCGTACATGAATTTAAAATCGTAGGAGGAGTTAGTTGGCGGCCAAAATGAATGAGGTTTACATAAACAAAAGTTAGTGAGGGAAACTTAGAGTCAGACGGCATCTCAACCTGCATGACCGGCTTCTACCTGGTCACCACACTTCTACTGATGGTTTTGAGGGTGGCCCCCTCACAAGGGATCCTAGCCCACTTGAAAGCTCGGCCAAAATGAATGAGGTGGGCAAAGTCAGTCTGCAAGAGGCTGGCCCGATCCAAGGCCAAATCCATCTCGAAAGAAAAAAAAAACACGTCTAGGCGTATGAAAATTGCAAAGACCTGCACGTCGTTGTATGCATTTGTTGAAATATAACTTGTATCAGATTTCTGCCTTGATATTTGTTCCATGCAAGTAATAGAAGTTTGGAGTTTTGAACCCACACTCAACAATCAAATATGTTAAGTGGGGTTCATTGGACAGATTTGGATATTTGAAGAGAATATTTGCCATTTGATTTCATTTTAAAACCCATACTCAACCGATTTAGGTAGGTTGGGCGGGGTTCTAAAATTTGAGGAGAGATTTTCTTGGAGATATTTATGTTTTGTGCATCTTATTTGAAAATATTGATAGTTTGAAAGATCTTTACTTAGCAAATTTGGGTATGAAAATTGGCATGAGATTTGAGCCATTCGATCGTGCGAACCGTGGGATCAGACGGTCCAGAACGCATTCAATGATCTGAAGGCCTGGATCTTGTGATCAGTGCATGATCCGAGCCGTCCGATCCTGCAAACCGTAGGATTGAATGGCTACTGCTATTCACCGATCGTGAACAGTAAAAATAGGAGTATTTTGGAAAATGAGAAATTCTAAGTGAAAACTTAGCTAAATGGACTCATTTTTGCATCGATTCGCATCACAAAATTTCTATTTTTTAATTGGGATGATATAAAATATAAAATGATTCTAGGATAAATTCCTAAAATCGTGCAAATAATCATTACAGATGAAGGATCCTAAGCCAGGCTACAGTTTGGTGAAATTTATCTTGTTGGGGATGGTTTTGGTGATGATGAAGATCCAAGCGAACTCTTAAGTATGTGAGGAAGCTTTGGAATGATTTTTAACCTTTGCCTCCCTTTGGAACGTCATCTTCTCCAATGTTCACTTTCACCTCACCGGAGAAGCTTCTATTTGTATTTTTGAGCTCAAAAATGGCTCAAAGAGGTGGGGGATGGGTTCCTTTTTGCTTTGGGGAGCTTTTGGGGGCTGAATAGTGGTAGGAGGAAGAGGAATGAAGCCTCATTTTCCCCTCCTTTGATAGTGGCTGAAAATCCATTCATTTTTGATTTTTTTGGCGTCAAAGTGTTGTCATCTTGCTTGGGGTGGTTGGGATGGATGATGGATTGATTGAGGACTTTGGATTTTTGCTCCAAAGTCCTCTCTTGCTACCATATGATCAGCTCTATTGAATGCAAATGTTGGGGAGGAGTTAAATGCATGTGATGGGGAGAATTAAATGAGGTTGGGTGGAATCCTATGTGGGAGAGGATCCATGAGGGATTTAATTAGGTTGGGTTGATTTTGGGCTAATCCCAAATGGTTTGGGTCAGGTTTGATCAGCCCCCAATGGGTCATAGCTTGGTTTCAAGGGATTTGGTACAATTTAGGTCATATCGGGTTAGGTTGACCAATTAATCAAATTGGGTCAAACAAAGGCTTAGGTTAGGTTAAAATGATAATTTGAAGATTTTTGGTATGATTAATTTGATTTAATTTGACTTAGAATTGATTTTGGCTCATTTGGAATCAAATGGGTCAAATGGGTCAAGTTGACCAATTTGACCAAAATTGGCCAAATTGGCTTAGGTTATGGGTTGATTCATGTTCAATTGGTAATTGAAGATAAATTTTGTCTTTGGTTTGAATCAATTTAGATTAAATTTAGATTTAGGCCAAATTGACCATTTAGGCCTATTTGGGCTTAATGGCTCAATTGGGCTCGATCATTAAATAGGGTTTAATTATGGATTTGGCCAAGTTCAATAATCAATTTGGAATGAACTTGAGGCATTGGTTGCAATCAATTTGGGTTAGGTCATGGTTTGACCCAATTTGGTCCTTTAGGCTAATTTGGGTCAAGTTGGATCAAATGGCCAATTGAGCTTAGTTTGGTTCAATTGGTGGTCAAGTAATATTTAAATATTGATTTTGGGTTGATTCAAATCATTTGTTTCAATCAATTTGATATAGGATGTATTTTGGCTAGTTTTGGTTTATTTGGGCTGAGGGTTGACTTGGTCAAATGACTAAGTTGACTTGGTTTGACCTAATTGATTGCAATTGATCATCCTACGGTGATCAACAATCATGGTGGAAGGTTTTGGTGAGCTTGGTTCAATCTAATTTGGGTTGGATTGAAAGTTGGCTCAAATGGGTCATTTAGGTCACTTTGGGTCGAGTGGACCTAAGTGAGTCAATTGGTTTGGTTTTGGTTTGATTCGAGTTTAGTTGAACTTATATATGAGCCCTGAATTGAAATATAAATTCAACGATAATCAATTTAGAGTCTAATAGGTTTTGTCTTAATTGAAAGTTTTAAGTAAAAAAGGGCTAAGTTAGGCTTGACTTGATAAATGATCGAATGAATGATTGATTTGAGAGAAAATCCATTGGTTTTGACTTGATTTGGATAGAATTTGGCTAACTCCAAAAAATTGGCTTAAAGAGCTTAGATTGAGTTTGGATTTGATTTTAAATATAATTTTAGTCATTTGAATTTGGATTTCATTTATATTTATGAATATAAATGAAGGAATAATTGATTTATAAAGAGATTAATTGAGTTTGATTTGATCTATAGGGAATTTTGGCTAAGCTTATGAATGTGGTTCATCTGGCTTAGGAAGGGTCTTAGGATTGGAATTTGATTTTGGGTTTCAATCATTTGAAGTCAAATTTGAAATTAGATTTGGGATTTGAATTTGAATCTGGGTTTGATTTGAGAAAGTGTATCTAGATTAGGTTTAGGTTATAGGATAGGTTATTTTCTTAAGCCCTAAGGCATAGCCTAATCTTATGATTAACACTTCTAAGTCTCAGCTTAGGTTAAGTGTTCACCTAATCACTAGATGTGTCTTATGATTAAATAAATCTTAGTATCTAGAAGATTCCTAAGTCTAACAAGTCAAGAGAGCTCACTCGAAAAGTGAGGTCAACAGAAGAACCCCCAATAGGTGTGGTGTAACTGACAAGGCACACCGCATGTATTGGTGTTGACCAAAACATTCAACAACATCCAGAAAGTGATCTATACCTAGACCTGAAAGGTAGATAGAATCACGATCTTAGTGCAATGCAGCTCTCTTTATACTAGGGGCATAAGAGGACTAGATGGAATCCGCTCAGGATTAAGTACATGAACCTTCCACTTGGGAAGCAAGTTTAAGCTATCTACTGGGGATAAGAATTTGAGTTTGATTGTGAATATGATTAGTTTGGGTGTGTATCCACTGGGGATAAGAATCTATTAATCTGATGGAGACAAGATTGAATTGATTCTAATTTGTTTTATTTTAATTGATGTGGAGTCATATCCGCTAGAGATATGTGCTCCAATTTGCTAGGGATTGGGGTGTGAACCTTCCACTAGGGAAGCAAGTTCATGCTATCTACTGGGGATAAGAATTTGATTGGATTTCTTTGATTTATTTGATTAGACTCCACTAGGGAGGTTGGTTTAATTTGTTATGGTTCCACTAGGGAGAAGGGTTCTAGATTGAGGGCATATCCTCT
Source organism: Cymbidium sinense (assembly GCA_021442155.1). NCBI lineage: Eukaryota > Viridiplantae > Streptophyta > Magnoliopsida > Asparagales > Orchidaceae > Cymbidium > Cymbidium sinense. The sequence goes on along the minus strand of CM038221.1, from coordinate 70,207,525 downwards.
AGGGATGTACACTCAGTTAAATTTGTTTGATTTAGATCTAGGCTCCACTAGGGAGGCTAATTTGATTTGCACCTCATGGGAAGAAATTTGGTATGTTTGATATGTTTAATTTGACTCCACTGAGGAGGTTGGTTTTAAATTTATTTTGTTATGGACCCTGTCGGTGTGCGATGGACTACACTAAGAAGTAGTCACGAGGGCCTTGGCCTATCTTAGATTTATAAGTCCAAAGTAGTAGTCTACCTGCCATAAGGTAGGACTATCTGACCTAAGGAGTTGCCTTTCGGTGTGCAGCAACTGTACTAGAAAGAAGGCATAACATACTTATATCTTCCAAAGTAGGGATCGGCTGTTGGGCTGATCTATCGATGGCGCAACAAATCGAACCCTACCTAAGGAGACTACTGAGTGAGCACCGTTAGGGGTCTTATCTCAACTCAAGAGTAGTCCTAATAATTAATTTGATTTATATTGATTTAATTTAATTTGGTGGGTTTTATTGTGGACCTTATTGGCATGTGATGGACCCACTGAGAAGGAGCTATGTCGGCCTTTACCTGCATCAGATTTACATGTCCAAAGGGGTAGTCTACCAACCACAAGGTAGGACTATCCAGCCTAAGGGTTGCCAACTGTACTAGGAAGAAAGCATAATAGACTTACATCTTCCAAAATAGGGATCAGCCATTGCTCTATCGATGGTGCAATAGATCAATCCCGACCTAGGGTGACTATTTGAGCGAATGCCGCTGTGGACTCATATCAACTCAAGAATAGTTAGAATTAAATTAATTTTAGATGGACCCTGTCGGTGTGCGATGGATCTATTAAGAAGGAGCTAATATTAGTCTAGACCTATCTTAGATTTACAAATCCAAATAGATAGTCTACCATTTGTTAAGTAGAACTAACTTACCTAAGGGGTGCCTTTTGGTTCGTAATGGTCAAGTTAGGAAGAAAGTGTGATGACTCACATCTTCCTAAATAAGGAACCATATATTTTATATTTACATGGACCCTATTGGTTTGCGAGGGACCACATTGAGAAGGAGCTCATATCAGCCTAGTCATATCTCAGACTTACTAGAACAAGGGAGAATCTGCGCATCCGCTGAATAAAATCTCTAACCACAAGGGTGGTTACTAGAAAAGGGTGACTGTCAAATCCAAAAATAACCAAGGTAGTGTCTAAATGGGGTCGCTAAGGATGTGATCCAAATAGAGTGCCCATAGGGGAGGTGCCTCTAGGGGCTTTATCCAAAACCTTATAAAAGAGAGCATGTAGGTATTCGATGGCCAACTCAAGGAGAAAGAGCGGGGACTCACATATGCCAAGAGCGGTGTATCCACCGGGTGGGTCACCGTCAGTATGGTGATAACCAACCAACCTAAGGTGCCGGTCAGTTTATGACAATCAGTCTAGAAAGAAAGCGTGTATGCTTACATCTCTCTAAAGTAGAACTAATCGGCAGGATAGTCTATCTTCGACTTGATAGGGGCCATCCGACCTGGGGTGACTACTAAGCGAAGGGTCCTGTGTAGGGACCAAACCCAGGCTTGAAGTAGTCAGGAGGAAAGGAGCCATTAGGGGACTTATTCTAAACCTTAAATATACTCTACCTAGTCAATGCATGATGGCTAGTTCAAGAAGAAAGCATGTAGGCTTACATCCTCTTAAACAAAGTCAACATAAGGTAGCGAACTGGTTGTATAGTGAGGCCTTTCGAACTAACAAGGCACTCGTCGATTTGCAATGGTCAAGTTTGGCAGATAGCACGGGGACTCACATCTGTCAGAAAAGTGAGCATTAAGTGGCACACAAGCAAGGTAGCATGTCAGCCCAACCTAGAGCATCTAATGGGTGAGTGCCACAAGGGGCTTGCTCCCACATCAAAATAACCTGAGACAAAAGATATATGTTTATTTGTGTTGTGAAAGAGGGAATATGATGCCGCTTGGGTTCTCTTACACCTATCCTAAACACATCGAAGAATGGATGAAATGGTGCCACAGGGGCAATTGTGACTCCACCAAGAAAGGATGCTACTTGGGTTCTCTTACACTTAAATTAATTGTACTAGTCAAAATAAGATGCCTCTTGGGTTCTCTTACACCTATCCTAATAGCACTGGAGGATCAATTTATAATTTGTGCTTGTGTTATGGAAGGATAGGATGCCTCTTGAGTTCTCTTATACCTACCTTAAATACATCATGGAGTATTCGCAAGCAAAAGATATTTCTAACACAGAAGAGATAGAATTTGATATGAAAAGAAGTTTTATTGATAATTATTTTTAAATAAGATTTATGGATAGTATTTATTTAAGTAGAGCCCATTGATTGGATGTATTGGGTGCTCTCCCTTACAATTTATGAGTTGATAAGATCCTCCTTGGTAGGCATTCTCTAGGGCATAAGGGCCTTCCCAAGTGGGTTCAAACTTGCCGCCCATTTTTCAACGGACAATAATTGGTCTCCTTAGAACTAAAATAAGCTCTCCTACTTGAAAAGCTCTAGGACGGACCAACTTGTTATGAGCTTGAATCATCTTGGCTTTATATAACTCGAGGTTCTGGCATGACCGTAGGTGTCTCTCCTCCAAACCTTCAATCTCTTCCAATCGCAACTTGGCATTCTACTCTGTTGTGATTTTACTACTCACGATTATCCTTAGTGATGGGAGTTGGACTTCTAATGGTAGAATGGATTTGGACCCATACACTACGAAGAAAGGGGTGGACTGCATTAGAGTTCTATAGGTGGTTCTGTACACCCACAAGGCTTCAACCAACTATTCATGCCTTTATTGTTTGTTATCATCTAGTGTTTTCTTTAGTATTTGAATTAGAGTTTTGTTGAAGGCTTCTGCTAACCCATTTGCCCTTGGATAGTATATGGTAAAGTATCTCCAATCTATGTTGTGTTTCTGAGCAAAGCTGTTGATTTTTGTGCTCTTGAATGTAGTACCATTATCAGATATAATTCATCGAGGCACCCCGAACCTATATACGATATGGTTCTTGAAAAATTAGAGCACATGATAAGCTATGACCTCTCTAAGTGGAATTTTCTCGGCCCACTTGAAAAAGTAGTCGATGGCAACTAGAATGAATCGGTGACCCTTGGAAGAAGGAGGATCGATCGGACCCACTATGTTGGTACCTCAACACTCAAATGGCCATGACACTAATATTGGGTGTAGAATGTTGGGTGGTTGATGTAGGACCACATCGTGCACCTAACATTGGCGGCATCTCCTAGCTACATCCATATAGTCTGTGATCATTGAAGGCTAGTAATATCTTAGTCTCTTGATCTTGGCTTTCATCTTCTGGTCGAATTGATGTGCTCTTCATAAACCTGAGTGTACTTCGATCATGATCCTACAGGCTTCCTACTTTTCTAGACAATGTAACCATATATGCTTCGTTCAGTTGCATTGTGCTTGTCATTGATAGAGCATGAAATGGCTCTCTACACTTCACCCTAATGTGTAGTGATTTCTCTTGAGTGGTTTACTTTTATATTTAAATAATCCATGAATGGTTGCCTCTAATCTGACTCCTCATCTTTTGGCGATGGCATCCTTCCCTTGAAGAGAGAATCTCTTGATGAGTTCAGCGTCAATAAGGAATAAGACTTGTCTATTTTGGACCCTTATTAGAATGGACTCATCTTCGGACATGCCAACTCTTTGGCAAGCTTGGATAATGCATCAGCTACTGCATTTTCTCCTTGAGGAATCTTGTAAATGGTAACCTCTTGGATATGGGCCAACAACTCCATAGTGTACTTGTGGAAATGATGGAGCTTAGGCTTTAGAATCTTATAAGACCCAGCAATTTGATTGATGACTAACTGGGAATCCCCAAAGATGTTAATACTCTGGACACATAGTGTAATGACTAACTCCAGACTAGAAATTAGAGCCTCATATCGGTTTCATTATTAGTGCATGGATTGGATAGATGATATGAGAATCTCATCACATCACAGTCCGGGGTTAGGAGGACTATTCCTACCCCTGCCTTTCATGGGATAGTAAATTGTGGTTCTTTTCTTCTTTGAGAGGAAGCTGCACCATCAAAATACATCTCCCAGTGGTGAGCACTAGTATCCCCTAAGTTCATGATTCATTCATCAGGGAGATCATCATTAAGCAAAGGATCAGCAGGAAGTGGGTGTGTTGCTAAGAAATCTGCTAGTGTTTGTCCTTTCACCGCTCGAAGGGGTACGAATGTGATATCAAACTATGACAAAATCATGGACCACCATGCCAACCGTCCGGTTAACAGCAGCCATGTCATGTGATATTGCAGTGGGTTGATCCTGGAGATCAGATTTACCTTATGAGAAAGCATGTAGATTTGTAGCTTTTGGGATGCAAAGATTAAAGCTAGGCAGTGTTTTTCAATAAGTGGGTAATTTGCCTCAGCAGGGATTAGATGATGACTGAGATAATAGAGAGCATTTTCTTTCCCTTCATCATTGGCTTGGGCCAACAAAGTGCCAAGGGAGTCATCTAATGCAGTGGTGTATAGGATCAAAAGCTTACCAGGGATAGGGGTTGCTAGAACTAGCGACATCATCAGGTGGTGCTAGATGTCATTAAAAGCATGTTGGCATTCATCATCCCACTTGAACTTGGCATCCTTTTTGATAAGTGTTGAGAATGGTTGGCATCTTCCTGATAGGTTGGATATGAAGCATCTTAGATATGCCAACCACCCTTGGAATGATTTGAGTTGAGTTAGACTTTTAGGGGGTGGCATTTCTAAGATAGCCATGATCTTCTCTGGGTCGATTTCAATTCCCCGGTGTCGGACAACAAACCCAAAAAATATTTCTAAAGCTACTCCGAATGCACACTTTAGGGTGTTCATTTTGAGGTTTTATTATCTTAACCATTTGAAAACTACTCACAAGTCAAAGAGATGGTCTTGCTTTTCTTTTCTTTTGACAACGAGATTATCGACGTAGCATTCAACTTGATGATGAATGAGTTCATCAAAGATTCGATTCATGGCCCGTTGGTATGTGGCACCGATAATTTTATGGCTGAAAGGCATGACCATATAACAATAAATTTCAATCGGGGTTCAAAAAGTAGTGTTTCTTTCATTCTCGGGGGCCATCTTAATTTGGTTGTAGCTAGATGATCCATTCATAAAGGAGAATACTGCATGACATGAGGCAATATCCATAATTAATTCTGGTATAGGAAGTGGAAATTCTTCCTTTGGACATGCCTTATTTAGATCCCTAAAATCAATGCATATATGAATTTGTCCATTCTTTTTCTTAACTAGGATGACACTGGCTAACCAGCTAGGATATTTTTCTTCCTTGATAAAGCCACCATCAATCAGTTTCTTGATTTCAGAAGTGACTTACTGTTCAATGTCTAATCGCATGCATTTAGGAGCCCGCTTGATAGGGTTAGTATTAGGTTTTATTGCTAGTTTATGGACTGCTATGTCAAGGGATAGACTAGGCATCTCTTCATAACTCCATGCAAAGCAATCCTTAAACTCAGCTAATAGCCTAACTAAGTCATTGGTTTCTTGTTCATTTAATAAGAACTAATGTATGTCGGATGTGGATTTTCTTTGGTTCTGAAGTTGATTTCTTTGAACTCGTCGATGGTTGATCTGATCTCTTCTCTGAACTCTGGCGGTGCATCTCTAACTCCAAACTCACTTGGGTCATCTGAAGTTTCTAAACATACCTCCTTATAAGAGTTAGCATGATTTGAGAAGAACCTATCAGACTCCAAATGATTTATGATGATAAGGCAATGGTTGTCATCATCGACTGGACCCACTATGTTGAATCCTAGTCTTAGTCTAGATTGAGGATGTCTCGTTTGGTTGTTCCATAACCTTTCAAAGTAGTCTGACTATGTTTAGACCAAGGATGTGGGATTAATCCCTTCTTTGCTAAGTTTAGAATATAAGGCGAGTACAAATCAGAAGGTAATTTTATTAAATTTTTATATGAATCATCCTCAAGTTCTACATCGGCTTCCTGACTTGAGGATGATGCTCCCAACAAAAATCTCTTTGGCTTGACATCTGTGGATGACTTGGGGACCTCCTTAACTACTATACCTTCAACATTCTAGGAAGAGTTCCCAACTGCTGCCCGACTATTCTACATAATAGTGATTCAGATACATTCATACTTTGCTTGGAGGCCTGGTCTGCATCACTATCTGGCTCAAATGACTTGTTTACCCTTATCCTGAGGTGCTACCCTAGGAGGTAGAACTTTGCCACTATGGAGGTTGACTTCAATGACTTTGTGAGATGATTTAGTGGAAAGTTCTACTTGCTCATCAAGTTCACCTATAGCTTCTCCTATAGGATCATCAAAGTCTGATGACTCCAAATCAATCTCAATGGGTGAACCCGAATGATTTAGGAATGGAAAATCTATTTATAAATCAGAAAAGGAATGATCAAAACTAGAGTTATCATTATTATTTTGTAGACTTGGAGAGTTTTCGAGAGGAATAAAATCTAGAGCATCATAAGTGGACAAGATGTAAGTGAAAGCTTTCTTCATTAATTTCTTCTTAAATGGAGGTACATGATAGAAATCTAATAAAGTAAGCAGGGTAAGGGGTTTAGTGCCCTTGTCTACTGATACGACGCTCCTACTGATAGAAGAGGAGCTAGTGTAGGAATTAGTAATAGCTGCAACGGTGGATGGAGTGCTGGACTCGGATGGTGGTTGTGCTACTATGCTAACCCAGGAAAGTAAGGTGGACTACTGCTGTTGTTGCTTCTGGGCATCTACCTCCTTCAAGTTGTCCTTAGCAACTTGCAAACCTTCCTTAGAGTTGGAGGTTTGAGCTACTTTAGGCACCTACAAGGGTAACTTTCTGATCTTAGAGATGATTTTCTTGGAGGTTCAGGATAGGAGATATCCCAACCTTCCTCTATCTTAAGAAGATCACTTGTATCCCCAAGGATTGCCCTAATAAAACTAGAGGGTTATTCTAGTAAATATTCCTTATCAACTATTGTGACTACCCCTAGCTTTTTCTCAAATTCCTTCTATGGTTTGGGCTTGCTCAACTGATCTTGGGAAGGTAACTGTTTTACCTTTCCTTGTAGACTAGCCGCCTTATTGATTAATTTCTCAAATGTCTTAATGGTAAACCCTTTAAGCATGAGGTGACCGGGCCATGAATATTCTTGAATAGAATTTCAATGGCATGATGTTTAGACAGCTGTGGTTTGCATTTCATACTTAAATTGTGTCATCTAAGAATGAAATTAACAAGGGACTCACCGGAGTGTTGTTGAGCTACAACGAGATCGCTCATAGTTACCCCTCAGCCCAAGAAATCTCTTAATAAAGTCTTGCTCAACTCAAAATATTTTCCTTGAACCATTGGGTAGTTGTGTTGCCAATCAAATGTGATCAAACTTGATGGTGGAATAAGAGTGCATCTCTGCCACCAACATTGCAACTTCCTGCCCTGAAGTGTGCTATGTGTTGACGAGGGTTTCCACTACCATCAAAAATTTTGAAGGAAGGAGGCACAAACCTTAGGATATTAGACACCATCAAATTCCTTTGGGTAGGGTCTACCCTTTGGAATAGATGAGCCACGCCAAGCTTGTGCCAATGCATCTTTCACTTGCTAGTCCACCAACTATTTGATATCTTTTTCTTGCATGGAGGTTTGTCCACCACCTTTCGATGTAAGCTACCACTATCCTGATCTACTGGATAGGTGCTTTTGGGCTGATCTAAGACATGCGCTAACTCAGGATGATCTATCTCTAGTGATATATGCTACAATACTGAGGCCTGGTTTTGAAGTGCATGGAGGGCTGCTAGCAAGTCTTCCATCCTCTTCTGCATCAAGATAATATGATCATCCTTTTGTGTAAGCAACTAACAGAGGTGTTGGGTTGAATGGACATCATCATCTTCCTTAACCATAATTCCTTCCCGACTATGTTGATCTCTATGAAGGGAGCTCCTAGTATCGACCATGTGGACCTCAGCTGAATCCTCAAGGAGATCATCCTCATCTGGTTCAAAACTAACTTTTCCCTCCTCATAATCTGATCAATCACTCCCCAGAAGCTCTCTCTTCTTTGTAAGTACTGTTCTAGAATCTCCTCTGAGGAACGATCTAATTGCCTTCGGCCCGATGGAGGGCTGCTCGCTCACTAACAGATGCACCTAACAGCTATCACTTGGCGTGTTGGCTCTAGGAGAGTCATGACTGTTGGAAGAGACATGCTCGTGGCTGCTCATGGGTAGAGTAGTGTCCCTAGGGAGATCCGCTGTCATGGGGACTACATAACTATCCCCTTCCCCTTCTACATATGTTATTGTCACGGCCTCTGATGGTGGGGGTGGTGGTGGTGCGACCACGATGCTGCGGGGTCTTCACTCCTTCTTCACCAAGACTAAAGTAGGAGGTCGAGTAGGGGAACTCTTCCTCACCTCAGTCGATGGAGTAGATGAAGTGGGATCTTTTGGTTGTAGCCAGATTACCAATGGGGCTTTCATCTCCCTAGATGTTATATTTTGTGCCTTTGTAGGCACAATGGATGGTGGGACTTGAACAGGTGATGGTGGGCGAGGAGTGGATCAATGTGGTGGATGCAACACTGGCTCTCTCTGGGCAGGAGTTCCTCTCCTATAGTGGGAAGTACCCATCAGTAGAATGATGTCAATATGATCAGTGTGGGTAATGTGCCGATCGTGAAAGTCCATAAGGCGAGGCCTTCCATGCGCATACCTACATATCTCTGCTATAATCTTATTGATACGGTCTCACGGCCCCCCCTCGATGTGTTTGTCCATACTATGAGGGATGACATAACATAAATCAAATTGATCCACAAACTCTGATCATCCGGAAGCTCCTCCAACTCAACGCAGAACTGATCTAAGGCCGGCATACAACCTTTTCCTGTCACTGATAGGAGCCTCATAATGAACTGTGGGTGGAGGTGAAATTGAGACCCTCCTAATGTCTTCCACTCCATCAGAACCAGAGAGGGGGTGAAACTTGTTCTCTGTGATAAGATGAGACACTATCCTAGGTAACTCCTCTGCTACATATTGGGAAATTGCCTCTAGCTCCTTGGTTATGTGGTCGTAATGCCATTTAGTCTTGTGGAATCAATTAACGTGTTGAGTCCTGCTTGTAGAGGCAGCATGAGAACTAGACCCAACTTTATAGGTGGGGGAGACTATCCCTGAAGATAGGGTAGCCTTCACCTTGGAAGGAGCCAACGAGTGGGTGTTAGCCGGTACTGGGGCAGAAAGGGGAACCACTGAGCGCATTGGCACTAGAACTACAACTATTGCGGGAACTGCCATAGCCTTCCTCTTTAGTGAGGGAAACTTTGAGTCAGACGACATCTCAACCTGGATGATCGGCTTCTGCCCGATCACCACACTTCTACTAATGGTTTTGAGGATGATCCCCTCACAAGTGATCCTAGCCCCCTCGAAACCTCGGCCAAAATGAATGAGGTGGAAAAAGTTGGTCTGTAAGGCGGCCCAATCAAGGCCAAATTCATCACAAAGGAAAAAATAATCTTGTACTTCTAAGTTGCCATGTGTAAAAAAGCAAAGAATACACGTCACATTTATCCGCATTTGTTGAAATATAACTTATATCAGATTTATGCCTTGATATTTATTCCATGCAAGTAACAAAAGTTTGGAGATTTTAACCCACACTCAATAATTCAAATATGTTAAGTGGGGTTCATTGGAGAGATTTGGATTTTTAAGGAGAGTCTTTGCCATTTAATTTTGATTTAAAACCCATACTAACCCGATTTTGGTAGGTTGGGCGGGGATCTAAAATTTGAGGAGAGATTTTTCTTGGAGATATTTCTGTTTTGTGCATCTTGTTTGAAAATATTGATAGTTTAAAAGATCTTTACTTAGCAAATTTTGGTATGCCAAGAAGAGGTTGTGATTGTGTATTTGAAATATTTTTTATTGTTAAGCTTTGATTGTGTGATATTTTGATTTAAAAATGGGGCTTCCAATTTCGCAAATTTGGTATGTTAAGCAGAGGCCAATTATGTTTGATATGATTTTGATTTGAAAGTGAAGCTCTTACTCAACAAATTCAGTATGTTAAGTAGAAGTCACTTGTGTTTGTGACTTGAAAGTGAGACTTCCACTTATTAAATATGGTATGTTAAATGAAAGTAAAGTATTTTTTTAATTTTTTTGAAAATGAAACTTTTACTTAACAAATATGGTATGTTAAGTGAAAGTCAAATGTGTTTTTGATTTTTGAAAATGAAACTCTCACTTAACAAATTTGGTATGTTAAGTGAAAGTTAAATGTGTTTATGATTTTGAAAATGAAACTCTCACCTAACAAATTTGGTATGTTAAGTGAAAGCCAAATGTGTTTATGATTTTGAAAATGAAACTCTCTCTTAACAAATTTGGTATGTTAAGTGATAGTTAAATGTGTTTATGATTTCGAAAATGAAACTCTCACCTAACAAATTTGGTATGTTAAGTGAAAGTCAAATGTGTTTATGATTTTGAAAATGAAACTATCACTTAACAAATTTGTTATGCTAAGTCAAAGTCAAATGTGTTTATGATTTTTAAAAATGAAACTCTCACTTAGTAAATTTGATATGTTAAGTGAAAGTCAAATGTGTTTATGATTTTGAAAATGAAACTCCCACTTAACAAATTTGGTATGTTAAGTGAAAGTCAAATGTATTTATGATTTTTGAAACTGAAACTCTCACTTAACAAATTTGGTATGTTAAGTGAAAGTCAAATGTGTTTATGATTTTGAAAATGAAACTCCAACTTAACAAATTTGGTATGTTAAGTGAAGGTCAAATGTGTTTATGATTTTAAGAATAAAACTCTCACTTAACAAATTTGGTATGTTAAGTGAAAGTCAAATGTGTTTATGATTTTGAAAATGAAACTCTCACTTAACAAATTTTGGTATGTTAAGTGAAAGTCAAATGTTTATGATTTTAAAATGAAACTCTCACTTAATAAATTTGGTATGTTAAGTAGTCAAATGTGTTTATGATTTTAAAAATGAAACTCTCACTTAACAAATTTGGTATGTTAAGTGAAAGTCAAATGTGTTTATGATTTTTGAAAGAAAGAAACTTATTTAACAAACTTAGGTATGTTAAATAGAGTTCAATTTGTTCTTATGATTTTCAAAAAGGGGTTTCTCATTTGACGTACTTGGACATGCCAAATGAGATCCAAATGTGTCTTGAAGTCCAAGACTTTGGCAAAGAGTTCTATTAGACAAATGAAAATGGTGTCAAATAGAATTCAATTTATTTTTCCTTCCCCAAGGGAAAGGGAACTCCCATTTAACAAATCTGGATATGTCAAGTGGGGGGTTTAAATATGTCTTGACTTCTCTTTTGTGTGTGTATAATTTATTGCCTTTCAAAAAGAAAAAAACTTCAACTCTAGCACATGTGAAGTATGCTAAGTGGAGTTTCAATTTTATATTATGATTTTATTCAAAAATAGAATCTCCATCCAACAAATTTGAGTGTGGGATGGGGATAGCTATTTTCAAAGAAAATGTGTTTTTGAAAAAGACATTAAAAATGGTTGATTTTGATTTTAAAAGAACCTCCATGTAACAATCATAGGATTTATTAAACGAGATTTAGTTATATGTGTTTTGTGCATTTTTTAAAATTTATTATAAATTTTTGTGTAAACATCTCTTATTATGTGAATTTTGAAAAAGTGCTTTGGAAAGACATGTTATTTTGTAGAAGGGTTTTATTTTCTCATTGTTCATGGGATGAACCTTGCCCTCACCATCAGGATGGTGAAGAGGTTCTTAATTTTGGTCATCTCCTTTGTTTGATTAATTTTAATTTTCACCTATTGGGGGAACCCAATAGGGATTTTAAGACCTACACGGAGTGAGATCCTAAAATCTAAAGGATGTTGGCGAGCTTTGCTTAAGGATAAAATAAGCTAACGGAAAGAATGATAGTCTCGGGCTTATATAAAATATAAGTCCATTATCGATGCCTGGAGACAATTGGTGCCTACTAAAGATGGAGAGAAGAACCTTCCCCAGCGGAGTCACTTGAAAAATCTGTGGTGTTTATTTTTGAGATGTGGGACACCACGTAGATTTTAGGGGGTACTTATTGAAGTGATCGGGTATGATATTAAAGAATGATGTACTATCTCGAAAGATAGAAATCACCACCCTAAAATGGACATAATCACCTAATAAAGACTCCTATGGCATGATAGGTCTTCAAATATACTAGAGATCTTTCTCATACTTTTCTCAAAAAAGTAAAGTAGAGTTTATTTTAAGCTGGGCTCATTAATTACCTATGGAGGCAAGCCTCATAGTTAATTACATCCTAAGGAATGAGAATCCTTTAAGAATACTCTCGATTAAAGTAGACAATTAAGGTCTCCAAAGATTTCTAGGTTAAGATTATCAAAAGATTGGCTATATTAGAAAATCAAATGGGATAGATCAAGGAGAAGACTTATTTTTGGAATCTAAAGGGAGAAAGTAGGAAATGCTCATGATGCTAGGAAGCCTAGTGAGCATTCCAATCTATAATTGGGCTTTATATTTTTGAAGTTGAAGAGAGTTAATTATTTGAGTTGACATATTATTAGATTGCTAGGGCTTATAATTCTATAATATATGATTGTGGAAATGCCTAAGAGGTGAGGATTTATGCTTGTGGCCTACAAAGAGAAACAGCAATCTCAGATCCTAAATCTAAGAGCTTTGGCAAAGGCCAAAGCACGACCTAAATCTAAGAAAAAAATGGGTATATGATTTACCTCCACAAGAGAGAATAAACCACCTGACTACTGGACTTATTATCGCTTAGAATGGCAGCTAGCTAACTCCTCTTACTCTTTAAATCCATGATATTATACATTCATTCATCTAGCTAAGGGGTTGCTACAAAAATTTATTATCTTGATTTAATTCCTAGGCTTCTATATGATGTTATGAGTGATTTTAAAATTTTAGTTATGAGTTGTTAGTGGGATAGAAAATTTGATTTTATCTTAAGTGCCTACCACATCTAGGCCACTCATTCAAGCATCAATCATAAAAAAACTATGAAAAGTATGTTGTTCTAGTGCACAATCTAAACACAACATCAAAAAATTTTGTAGACTACCATAAAAGAATAAAAGACCACTGCGGTCGGGTTCCACCGTACACCCCGAAAAGGGAAAAGAAAATGGATAGCCGAACTCTACCCTTATACAACCCGGATTATAAAAATAATACATCCTATGGGGGTCTTCTTTTCTTCATTTCTTCCTTCTCTTCCTTTTGATTTGATTTTCTCTAAAGGCATCACAGGGCATCCTAGTGACTAAGCCTTCTGGCCACTGCTCATCCTGATCTCCCTTAACACTAATCATAATTCCTAATACAAAATTACATTAAAAATAGAAAAAGTAAGTCTAGCTATACCTGCAAAATAAATGTTAGCTAAACACATCATACAACCCAAGCAGTTATATGAATAATTTGGACTTAGCACCCCACACATGGGTAACCAAGCCCACTATCCTAATATGGGTTACGCTTAGGGGCTAAGCAACTTACACAACAAAAGCATTTATATTTTTATTACAACGGTCCCTTAAGCACAACCCCTTATAAAAATATGATTAGGCTAATCACGGCCTACCATTCAATCTACGAGGCATACACTCTAACATCCACTCTAAAATATTATATCACAAAATAAAATACAACATCATACATACAACACCCTAACTTAGCACTAGAAGTTGTGACTTAGTATTCTAATGTGTGTGCTTAAGGCTTGTGTGGTAAGACTTTACAAGGCTTCTTTAGTTTAAGTTTCAATTTAGAGTTTGAATTTGTTTAAATTTTACCTTTGGATGATTTCAATTTAAATGATTTAAAGATTTATTTTTTATTTTTTATTTCACTTTTATTTGGTTAAAATGATGTTTAGGTTTTCAAGAATGAAGAGTAGAATGAAATCCATTTGTAAACAAAACTCACCATATTCTGCAACCTAACTCCTAAAGAATCTAACTAAGGTACTTAAGTATCTTAATTTGCCCATTTAAATTTATGTAATTCATTTGATTTGATTTATTTGATTTGATTTAGAGTTTAGAATTTGAGTTTGTTTAAGTATTTGATTGATTGATTTTGGATTAGATGTTTTAGTTTAATTACATCATGATAATTCAATATCCTTAATATCTAATGAAGTTTAAGTTTGTTTAAATGCACGTGTTTTTTTGTTGTTTAATTTTAGATTAGAAGTTTTAATTTAATTAAATCTTGATAATTCAATATCCTTTTTAATTAATATCTAATTATTTTATTTGATTATGATTATGTGACTTAACTTTATGTTTATTTGATTTGATTATGGTTCATTTATTTATAGTTTGATCATATTAGGTTAATTGAGATTTTATTTTGATTTTAATTAAGTTTGATTCTTTGTAATTAGAATTTTATTTTTAATCTCATCCATTTGTCATGTTTATGAAAGTTTGGTTTGTATTTTGATTTCATACATTGGATAGTTAATTAGTTTATCTTATTTAAGTAGGTTGAATGAGATTTGATTTGACTACATATTAAATTGATGAGAGTCTTTCTTAATTTAATTTAATTTGATTTTATTTTATTTGATTAGCATTATTAGTCTATAGGTTTGCTTAGGTTCAATGTGATTATGTAATTAGTTTAATCAAAAGTCTATTTATGTTAATTATAAAGATTTGTTTAATTTTTAATTTGATTTCATATTTGTTTAGGTTAATGATGTAATTAATGATTTAATAATTTAAGTTTAATTTGATTAGTATTTGCATTTTGTTTGATTAATTTTAAGTTTCATATGATTAATTTGATTTAATTAGTTTGCTTGAGGGGTATGATCAATTATTAAATTAAATAAAATTTGTTTAAATTTTAATTTGATTTCATATTTATTTAGGTTAATGATGTAATTAATGACTTAATGATTTTAATTTAAGATTTTATTAGCATTTAATTGCATTTTATGTTTGATTAAGCTTAAGTTTAATATGATTAATTAGATTAACTTAATTAGTTTATTTAAGAGGTGTGATCAAATTAATTAGTAGATTAATTAAGTGTTTGATTTGAATTAATTTTAATGTGACTTATAAATTAATTTGGTTCAATAAGATGATGGATTAATTCATTAAGTTTGCATTAATTAAATTTTAATTAATTAAATTTAATTAAGGGCAATTAAATTTCTAAATCGTTAGATTAATTAAAGGTTTGTTTAATTAGAGATTAATGACTTAATTTCCAATATGTGAGTGATTTGATTCAGTTAAGTGTTTTACTTAAGTTTGATTTGATTAAAGGATTATTATTATTACCATCATTATTATTAAGTGAATTAATTGTTTATTTAATTTCAATTAAGTTTGATTATTTATGATTAGAGTTTTATTTGATTTGATTCATTTATTATATTTGTTTAATTTCATTAACATGTTTTATTTAGTTATTAGGCTGAAACATTTAATGGTTAATAAATTACCTTATTTCAAATGGATGTGATTTGGTCATATATTAATTAAGTTTACTTTAACTTTATTTGGTTTATTTTGATTAATATCAAATGATTACGTTGAATTGGTTGTTTAATCAATTCAATTTTTAGTTTATTTAATAAATAATTAATATTTAATTTATCTTAATTTGTTAAGTAGTTTCATATAAGTAAGATTCAATACTTAGTGTTGGTTTAACAAGATTGGTTTGATTTTACATTAAAGTTTCATTGATTTATTTAATTATGAGTTTAAGTTAAAAATCTAATCATTAATTAAATTTTATTAACTCAATTAGTTCAATTATGTTTAAATTTAATTTCATTTAGGGATACATGATACTTTTCTGACTTAAGGTTTGATTACTAATCATTTGGGTATTACATCTTTTATAATTTTGATTTGGTATTTAAATTTTTTTTAGATTATGTTTTAATTAATTTCTTAATTGATTAAACTTTAATTTTAAGTGTTTATTTGGGGTTCATTAGGATTCAAAAAATTACATTATTTTCTTAAGAGTCCTAGATGTCAACTAAAGTGATTTAAACCATTTTGAAGATTTTTGTAAATTTTTAGATTTTTATTTGATTTATTTTATTTAAAATAGATAATCTAAACTTCAAATTTTAATTTCTCCCAATCTAGAAGTTATTTTCACTTGAATTTGTTATGGTAAGTGTGCTTTAACTTTAACTTCAATCTCTGAAAATTTCAACTCAATCAGACTTATATTTTTAGAGTAATTAATGAAACTTTACTTTTTACTAAAACCTAAATTAAGCTCAAACAATGCATTAAAATTTGGGGATTTTGAGTAAATTGGATTCCACTCAAAGAATCCAACGAGCTATTATTTGTAATTTTCCCTTAAGTATTTTATTTTCTATAAATTTTTGAAGTTTGAGGTGATTTGAATACTTTTTAAATTAGAAAAATTTCATTTTTTTTTACTTAGCATAGTTAGTCGGCCGCTAATGTTAACGCGGGGCCATGTAACGCGCGATCGGATGTCGATTCCACCGGTACGCGTGCGACGCCACACAATTGGCCCGTGTTACTGCGTCAGCTTTGATGAGCGGGAAAACATGCCAACACAATATAACATACGATTTGATCAGGGGCGTCGATCGGTCGAATCAGATCGCTAATCAGGCCAGGATCGTGTGATGATGTAAGCGCCCGTAATGGTGAGATAGCACGAATGCATCTAACGATGGCTCAGTTGCGCGATGATCACGATCAGTTATCGATCCGTGACGTGGGATGGACGATATTCTATTAAAGCGTTAACATTAAAAATAGGGGTATTTTGGAAAAATTGATAAATTCTAAGTGAAAACTTGTCCAAATGGACTCATTTTTGCATCGATTTGCACCAAATTTTTTTTATTTTTTAATTAGGATAATATAAAATATAAAATGTAGGATTATGCAGGATAAATATCTAAAATCATGCAAATAATTATCACAAATGAAGGATCATAAGGTCGGCTACAGTTTGGAAAAATTTACCTTGCCAGGTATGGTTTCTGGCGACGGTGAAGATCCGAGCGAACTCCTAGGTATCTGAGGAAGCTTTGGAATAATTTTTAACCTTTGCCTCCCTTTAGAATGTCATCTTCTCCAATTTTCATCGTCGCCTAGCCGGAGAAGCTTCTATTTGTGTTTTTGAGCTCAAAAATGGCTCAAAGAGGTGGGGGATGGGTTCCTTTTTGCTTTTGGGAGCTTTTGGGGGCTAAATAGTGGTACGAGAAAGAGGAATGAAGCCTCATTTCTCCCTCCTTTAATAGTGGCCAAAAATCCATTCTTTTTTTGAATTTTGGCTCCAAAGTGTTGTCATCTTGCTTGGGGTCATTGGGATGGATGATGGATTGATTGAGGACTTTGGATTTTTTCTCCAAAGTCCTCTCTTGCTACCATATGATCAGCTCCATTGAATGCAAATGATGGGGAGGAGTTAAATGCATGTGATGGGAAGAATTAAATGAGGTTGGGTGGAATCCTATGTGGGGAAGGATCCATGAGGGATTTAATTGGGTTGGGTTGATTTTAGGCTGATCCCAAATAGGTTTGGGTCGAGTTTGATCAACCTCCAATGGGTCATAGATTGGTTTCAAGTGATTTGGCTCAATTTGGATCATATCAGGTTAGGTTGACCAATTGGTCAAATTGGATCAAACCAAGGCTTAGGTTAGATTCAAATGATAATTTGAAGAGTTTTGGTATGATTAATTTGATTTAATTTGGCTTAGAATTGATTTTGGCTCATTTGGAATCAAATGGGTCAAATAAGTCAAGTTGACCAATTTGACCAAAATTTGCCAAATTGGCTTGGGTTATGGGTTGATTCATGTTCAATTGGCTAATTGAAGATGAATGTGGCCTTTGGTTTGAATCAATTTGGATTTAGGCTAAATTGACCCTTCAGGCCTATTTGGGCTTAATGGCTCAATTGGGCTCGATTGATCAAATTTGGTTTAACTATGGCTTCGGTCAAGTTCAATAATCAATTTGGAATGAACTTGAGCCATTGGTTACAATCAATTGGGTTAGGTCATGATTTGACCCAATTTAGTCCTTTAGGCCAATTTGGGTCAACTTGGATCAAATGGCCAATTGAGCTTGGTTTGGCTCAATTGGTGGTCAACTAATATTTAAATATTGATTTTGGGTTAATTCAAATCATTGGTTTCAGTCAATTTGATGTTGGATGAGTTTTGGCTAGTTTTGGTTCATTTGAGCTAAGGGTTGACTTTGTCAAATGACTAAGTTAACTTGGCCTGACCCAATTGATTGCAATTGATCACCCTAGGGTGATCAACAATCATGGTGGAAGGTTTTGGTGAGCTTGGTTCAATCCAATTTAGGTTGAATTGGAAGTTGGCTCAAATAGGTCCTTTAGGTCAATTTGGGTCAAGTGGGCCTAAGTGGGTCAATTGGTTTTGTTTTAGTTTGATTTTAGTTTAGTTGAACTTATACACAATCTCTAGATTGAAATACAAATTCAATGGCAATCAATTTAGAGTCTAATAGGTTTTGGCTCAATTGAAAGTTTTAAGTCAAAAGGGCTAAGTTAGGCTTGACTTGAATTTGGTTTGATGATTATAGGTTTTATTTATCTTTGGATAAATGATTGAATGAATGATTGATTTGAGAGAAAATCCATTGGTTTTGACTTGATTTGGATAGAATTTGTCTAAGTCCAAATAATTAACTTAAAGGGCTTATATTGAGTTTGGATTTGATTTTTGATATAGTTTTGGTCATTTGAATTTTGATTTCATTTATATTTGTGAATATAAATGATGGAATAATTGATTTATAAAGAGATCAATTGAGTTTGATTTGATCTAAAGGAAATTTTGGCTAAGCTTATGAATGCGGTTCATATGGCTTAGGAAGCATCTTAGGATTTGAATTTGATTGTGGGTTTCAATCATTTGGAGTCAAATTTGAAATTAGATTTGGGATTTGAATTTTAATTTGAGATTTAGTTTTAGATTTGAATTTGAGTTTGATTTGAGAAAATGTATCTAGATTGGGTTTAAGCTATAGGATAGGTAATTTTCTTAAGCCTTAAGGCATAGCCTAATCTTATGATTAACACTTCTAAGTCTCTAGGCATAGGTTAAGTGTTCACCTAATCACTAGAAGTGTCTTATTACTAAGAAAATCTTAGTGTCTAGAAGATTCCTAAGTCTAAGAGGATAGGGTTGAGAGCTCACTCCAGAAGTAAAGTCAACCTATATGTAGAAACATTTCAAAAATAAAATCAACAAACATAAACTTCCAAAAGCACGAATGAACTTCTTCACTCAATTCATTTTGATGAAGACTTCACTTCAATAAATAATAAAGTTCCAACATTCCTAAACTTTCAAAAAGCACAAAATTTGAATATGGGCATTTCCATTAAATATATCCAAATATGTTGAATTGATGTTACATCTTCAAGCCAAAATCACAACTTTGAAATTCCACTCAACACATTCGACATGTGTTAAGTTAGAATTTTCAAATTTTCAAAAAACACATGTGAACATCTCCATTCAATATACCCAAATTTATTGAATGAAGATTTCATTTCCAAATAAAATGACATTATTTTGAAATTCCACTTATCATATTCCATATATGGTTAGGTTAGAATTTCCTCTTTCGAAAAGCAATAATCACACATGAAAATACATCTTTGAAAAATGAAACATAATTGATTTCCATCTTACATGCCCAAATTTGTTAAATGAAAAAATTTCTTTTCAAAATCAACAAAACACAACAAAATTTTCAAAACAATTTTGAAACTTTATTTTGGCATACCACATTTGCTAAAGTGAAGTCTCCATTTTCAAAACAAAATTCAAAACAAAAGAAAAACATTGGAACTTCATTTTAGCATACCATATTTGCTAAAGTGAAGTATCCATTTTTCAAAACAAAAGTTTGAAACACATTTTTGGAATTTCATTTAGCATACAAACTTGCTAAGTGAAGTGTCCATTTCATAAAATTCTAAACACACTTTTGGGAGCTTCATTTTTAACATATCACATTTTCTAAAGTGATGTTTCCATTTTCAAAATAAAATCCAAAATAAAAAGAAACACATTAGGCTTTCCTTACCATACCCAAATTTTCTAAGGTTCCTATTTTTCAAAATAAAACTCTAAAAATAAAAGAAACACATTAGGATTTCCTTAGCATGCCTAAATTTGCTAAGAATCTTATTTTGAAAAAATTTCAAAAACAAAACACAGTTGGACTCCTCATTTAGCATAAATAAATTTGCTAAATAAGAATTCCATTTTCAAATCACAAATGATTCACAAAACAAAGCAAACAAAGAAAAAGAAGAAATTATTTTCAAACATCTCATTTAGCATACACAAATTTGCTAAATGAGTAAAACTCAAAAATCACAAATTCAAAATCTAAAAAAGTTCAAAATTCAAATATGAACCTATGGAAGCATCTCTCCAAAAATATTTGAACCCATTTTTCAACATACCCAAATTTGTTGAAAGTAGATTCTATATTCAAAAATTCCTCTTTCCAATCAAATCTCAAAATCTCTTCCAAATCCATTTGAGCTCGACTTAACACTTTCATGTTGTTGTGTATGGGTTCAAATTCTAAATTTTAATTCAAAATCAACAGGAATCTGATTCAAGTTTATTTTTAACATTGCAAACTTTCATTCAGCATCAGTTTCAGTTTCAGTTGATAGCAATGGCTGCTCAGAGATATGTGTTTACCTTTCCCCACGGAATGGATCTGGCCCTGGATCAGGCCAACCTCCCATGCTCTAACTATGCCCACCTCATCCACTTTGGTTGAGGTTTTGAGGGGTCCCGGTTACCTATGAGGGCACTCCCCTCATGACTGTTAGTAGGAACATAGTGGCCAGGCAGGAGTCAGTCATTCGGGTTGACATACCGTCAGATTATGAGATTCCTTCACTGAAGAGGAACATAGTGGTGGTTCCCATAGCAGCAGTACCAGTATCAGTACGTCCCATCGTTCCCCATGATTCCCCAATTAGGGCTAACACTCACTCACTAGCACCTTCCAAGGGGAAGGCTCCCCTGATCCCAGGGATTGTCTCCTCTACTTTTTGAGATTGGGTCTAGCTCTTACCGCCACCCTACCAAAACCCACATACTACTCATGGAGATGGAGGTTTTCATTACAAATAACCCATTCCATCCTCTCTCTAGGTCTAATAGAGAAGATTCCAAGAGGATTTCTACTTCACCTCCACCAGCAGTTCAGTTTTATCCACCAGTTAGTCAAAGTAGGAGGTTATATGCTAGCCTTCATTCAATTCCATGCTGAGTTGGTGAAGCCTACGGATGATCTGAGTCTAGGGCTCAATTTAATTTGAGATCTATTATCCCCCGTAGTGTGGGGAAGCATATTAGACAGGAGAGGGCTGGGGAGGCCTGTACTTCAGTTTAGATTATCAGTAGGGAGAGACATAGTCTAGTAGATAGTCAACTGCTTCAGCCCTCATAGACTTTCCAGATCGATGTGCTACCCGTGTCGATCACAATGACAGCATTCTGTTAACGGGTGCCACCCATCACAAAAAGAGGACTCCTGTGTAGAGAGAGTCGGTGGTGTCTCCACCACACCGCCCACCCTCCATCCACCATCTCTGATTCATGTTCCAGCCTCTCCTATTCCACCGAAGGCCATGTAGGCCATATCTAGGGAGAAGAGACCCCCCACTGGTGATCCAGTTACGACCAAGGGATCTTGTTCCATCTACACCGCCTACTGTGGCGAGGCTGAGCTCTCCTGCTCGACCTTCTACCCCAGTTGTGGTTCGGAAGGAATGCCGATGCTGAATTATCATGGTCATCCCATCCCCACCACCACCACAACATACAATGGAGATAGCAGTTGTCGAGGGAGAAGGTGCTAGCCCAATTACACCCATGATGATAGATCCTCCTAGGAGTGTCACCCCATACAGAGTCAGTGACAGTCAGGAGTGTATTTCTTCTAATGAGTATATCCCTCACAGGGTTAGCTCTCCAACAGCAGGGGAGGTCCGGTGCCTCACAGTACATGACAGTGATCCCACCACCGGTCAGCCAAATTCATTTGTGTCAGTTCAGACAGATCATTCTCTATATGATATAGTAGCACATTATCTCATGGAGAAGAAAGAGATCCTAAGATATGACTGGTTTGATGATGAGAAGATCATCTTTGATCCCAATGAGGATAATTTATTGGGAGATTCAGCAAGGGTTTGCATGGTAGACACCAGGGGATCCCTCCTTAGAGAGCAGCAGACTATGGAAGGTGATGAGGCCAAGCAAGAAGACACAGCCTACTTGACCCAACACCTCCTAGCATAATAAAGCAGAAGCATGAAAAAATAGATAGGATGGAGAAGAGGCTTGAAGATCTACTAGCTACTGTCTTAGCATTACAGAATCAAGCCCCGACAGTTCATCGTACCATTGTTGAGACCAGTCAACTAGAGTTGTTGCATGTCTTGGATCTGGCCAAGACTTTACTTCCAATAGAGAAAGTAACACCAACATGTATAAGAAGGTAGTGGAAACCCGATGCAACATATTGTGCATTTCAGAGCTAGTTGTTGCAACGCTGGTGGCAGTGATGCTTTACTCTTCCATCTCTTCGTCAGTAGCTTAGCTGGGATAGCTTTTGATTGGTATGCTCAACTTCTCAATAGTTCAGTAAAGATTTTTGTTGAGTTTGAGCAACTCTTTATCAAGAGGTTTGTTGAAGCTCAGCAAAGGGTCACTGTTACCGATCTCATTGTGGCTCAATAAAATCATGGTGAGTCCCTCATTGATTACACTCTCAGATGGGATAATTTGAGTATGAAATGAGAACCTCAGCTCTCTGAACAGCCATCAAGATTCTATTTAATAATATCCATGGCCGACGCCTTCATGCTTAAAGGTTTCAGCATCAAAACTTTTGAGAAATTAATCAACAAGGCAGCTAGCTTGCAAGGAGATGCCAAGCAGTTGCCTTCTCCAGATCTACCAACAAATCCAAAGCCATAAGTGTCAAGATCAACAGCTTCGTCAGAAGACACAGTATAGATTGGGGATACTCCACCATCTACTACCCCAGGGCAAATGGCCTACCAGAAGTATTAAACAAAACTCTCATCTAGATCCTAAAGAAAACACTTGACGATAATAAGAGACAGTGGCATGAGCAGTTAGTTGAAGCCTTGTGGGAATACCACACCATATACAGCACTCCAACTCAATCTACCATGTTCTCCTTAGTATATAGTTTTGAAACCATTCTACCATTAGAAGTTCAGCTCCCATCACTAAAGATAGCAATGGGTAGTAAAATCACTATAGAGCAGAATGCTAAGTTGTAGTAAGAAGAGCTCGAAGATTTGGAGGAGAGATGCCTACAGGCATGCCAAAACCTAGAGTTGTACAAAGTCAAGATGATTCAAGCTCACAACTAGTTGGTCCACCCTAGAACTTTTCAAGTAGGAGAGCTTGTTCTCGTTCTAAGGAGATCAATTGTTGCATGTCAAAAGATGGGAGGCAAGTTTGAACCCACTTGGGAATGCCCTTTTGTCATAAAGAAGGCCTACCAAGGAGGATCTTATCAGCTTATTGGCTATAAAAGGGAACACCTGATGCTTCCAATTAATGTGCTTTATTTGAAGAAATACTACCCATAAAATCATGTTTGAAAATAATTATATCTTCAAAAATTTCATTCTAATTCATCAAAATATTCTCTTATTTCGAGGAATTGTTTGCTTGTTTGCGAATCTACCACGACGTGTTCAGGTTAGCTGTAAGATAACCAAAGCGCTACTAGAATAGGTGTGAGAGAACCCAAGAGGCATCCTATTTCAACTATCACAACAAAGTTAGGTGTAAGAGAACCAAAGCGACATCTTTTCTTGGTGGAATCTCAATTGCCATTCATGGCACCATTTCATCAAATTCCTTAGCATGTTTAGGGTAGGCGTAAGAGAACCCGAGCGACATCCTATTCCCTCTAAGAACAAACACAAAAATAAAAAGAAACATGTATCTTTTATCTCAGGATATTTTGATGTGAGAGCAAACCCCCTGTGGCACTCACTCATTAGCTGCTCTAGGTCATGCTGATATGCTACCTCGCTAGTCTGTCACCCCAGTGGTCACTTGTCCGGTGGATGTGAGTCCTAACGCTTTCTTCTTAACTTGACCATTGCAAACTGACGAGCGCCTTGTTAGTTTGGTAGATCTCACTGTGTAGCCAGTAAGTTACCTTATGTTGACTCTATTTAAGAGGATGTAAGACTACAAGCTTTCCTCTTGAACTAGCCATCATGCACTAACTAGGTTGAGTTTATTTGAGGTTTAAGATAAGTCCCCTAGTGACTCTTTTTCTCTTGACTACTTTTGAGTTGATATAAGTCCCCGGGCATTTGATTCAAGAGTCGCCATAGGATGGCACCTATCGAAATGAAGACGATCATCCCAATCGTTTAGGAGGATATGATTCCTCGATGCTTTCTTTCTAGGCTGATTACTGCAAATCGACAGGCACCTTAGGTTGTTTGATGTTTGCTATGCTGACAACGACTCACTCGGTGGATACACCACTCTTGGTAGATATGATTCTCCATGCTTTCTCCTTGAGTTGACCACCGAATACCTATAGATATTATCTTCTCCGTGGTTTTGGATAAAGCCCTTAGCAGCCCCTCCCCTGCGGGCACTCTATTTGGAACACGTCCTTTACGACCCCATTTAGACACTACCTGGGTTACTTTTGGATTGAACAGTCCCCCTTTCTTAGTAACCACCCTTGTGGTTGAAGAATTTGTTTAACAGATGCACATATTCTCTTTTGGTTCAATAAACTTGAGATAGGTCTAGGTTGATATAAGCTCCTTCTCAATATGATCCCTCAAACAGCAATAGGGTCCACGATAAATAAACAAATAAATAAATTATTCCCTTGTGGATTAGAAATTCAAGCCCCTAGTGGCCCCTTTCCCAAGCAGGCATCCTATCTTTAGGGCAGTTTCAACAGAACTCCCTATAGGAATTGCCTGACTACTCTTGAGTAGAGATAAGTCCCTGGGTTGGCACTCTCTCAATAGTTGCCCTTAGGTTGGGTTCAATCTATTTTCCATAAATAGGTTACCCAAGAGGTCATTCTGCTTTGGAAGATGTAAGTGTACTTTACATTCCTTCTAGCATGACTGTCACAAACCGACGGGCAGCCCTAGGTCGGATTGACATATTACCTTGCTAATGTGTCGCCCAAGTGGTCTTTCATTCTGAAAAGAGCGAGTCCCCGAGCTTTCTTCCCTGAATTAGCTATTGCAAATCGAAAGGCACACATTTAGTTGGATAGTTCTCCCCTCAGCTAGGAAACTACTCCCTTTGTATTAGTAAATATGAAGTTAGGCCAAGGCAAACACGACCCCTACTCAGTGCAGTCCATCGCAAATCAATGAGATCCATCAAATATAATTAAAAATGGAATTAATTTTGACTATCTTTGTGCTGATTAAGTCCCTAGTGGAATTCACTCAGTAGTCAGCCCCAGGTTGGGTTGACATGTTACCTTGCTAATGTGTCACCCCAATGTTCTTTTGTAGCAAAAGATGTGAGTCCCCACGGTTTCTTCCCTGAATTGAGCATTGTAAACCGAAAGGCAACCCTTTTGGTTGGGTAGTTCTACTATGTGGCAGTCTATCGCAAACTGATGGGATCCATCAAACATAACTAAAAATTGAAATTAGTCTTGACTATCTTTGAGATGATTTAAGTCACTGCAACGGTATTTACTCAGTAGTCAGTCCTAGGTCGAGTTGACATGTTACCTTGCTAATGTGTCACCCCAACGATCTTTTGTTCAGGAAGATGTGAGTCCCCATGCTTTCTTCCCAAAATTAACCATTGCAAACTGAAAGACAACTCTTTTGGTTGGATAGGCTTACTATGTGGTTGGTAGACTACCCCTTTGGATTGATAAATCTGAGATAGGTCTAGGCTGATATAAGCTCATTCTCAGTATGATCCATCACAAACCAACATGGTCCACCTCAAAAATTTAAAACTTAAAAATCTGAAACAAATCCAACCCTCCTCCCTAGTGGAGTCAAACTAAACAAATGAAACAAATCCAATCAACCTCCCTCAGTGTTGTTAATTCAACAAATCAAATCAATCCGCTTCTCCTCAGTGAGATGCAAATCTTTTCAGTTCCCCCAGTGGAATCAACTCAATCCAACTCGAACTTTCTCTCCTATTGGAGAGTTCACATTCTCTATTCCCAATGGATCTCGAATTCTAATCCCCCAGCGAATTTCACAACCTCTCATCCCCAGTGGGTGAGTTGAACTTGCTTCCCTAGTGAGAGTTCACATTTTCATCCCCTATGGAGCACCAAATCATAAATCAAGAAATCTAATCAAATTTCTCCCCTATAAGATGCAAATCAAATTAAACCTCTTATCCCTAGTGGATAACTTAGACTTTTTCCCCTAGTGGAAGGTTCACATACTCAATCCCTAGTGGATTCCTCCTTCACTCTCTTATGTGTTAGATATAAGTAGAGTTGCATTGCACTAAGCTCTTGATTCTTTCTACACCTCTAGTTTAGGAGTATATCATTTATGTTAGTGTTTGCGATCCTTTGAGCATTGTTGATCATCTCAGTCAACACCAATACGTGCGGTATGGCTTGTTAGTCACACCACACTTATTGGGTGCCCTTTGTTGATCTCACTTTTGGAGTGAGCTCTCAACATCTCCATCTTAGACATAGGACTCCTCTAAATACTAAGAGTTCCTTGGTCTTAGGACACTTATAGTGATTAGGTGAACACTTAACCTACCCCAAGAGACTTAGAAGGGTTAGCCATAAGAATAGGTCATGCCTTAGGGGTATTAGGAAAACTTGCCCACTCTATAGCTTGAACCCAATCCTTACTTCTTCTTTCAAGTCAAACTTCAAATTCAAACCAACTTCAATTCAAATCCAAATTTAAATAAATTCTAATTCAATTGATTTTCTCAAATCATAAATCAATTCAAAATTCAAAATAATTCCAATTCAAATCTCAAATCAATTTCAACTCAATTGATTTTCTCAAATCAAGACTTAAATTAATTCCAATTCAATTTATTTTCACAAATCATAAATCAATTCTAAAAATTGAAATCATGAGTCAATCCCAAATCAAATCTTAAATCAAATCCAAAATCTTTTCTAAGCTCTTTTGATTCCATCTTATGGACTTAGCTCAAATCAAATCCAAATCACTCCAAACTCAAAAGATTTTCTCATAAACCATTTATATTCTCATTTATATTCACAAATATAAATGAAATATAAATTCAAATAATTAAAACCAATTCAAAACTCAAATCCAAATCTAACTAAAATCCAACCTGCACCCCTTCAAGATAAATTCTTGAATTTAGCCTAATCAAACCCAAATCAATCCAAACCTTTGGATTTTCTCTTCAAACAATCAATCCTTCAATCATGACCCCAAATATAAACATAAACTTCAACCATCAAACCAAAACTAAACTAACCCAAGTCAAACCCCTATTCACCCTTTTGACTTGAAATTATCAAATCAATCAAAACCTATTTTACTCCAAATCACTTGTAATTTGATTTATATTTCAATCATAAGTCCATATGTGAGTTCAACCAAACTTGAATCAAGTCTTGATCAAGTCAATTGACCCATTTAGGCTCACTTGACCAAAAGTGACCTAAAGCACCTTTTTGAGCTAAATTCCAATCCAACCCAAATTGGATTGAACTAAGCCCATCAAAGCCTCACATTATGAGCAACAATCATTTCGGGATGATGAATCACTCAAATTGGGTCAAACCAAGTAAAACCTAGCCTTTGACTAAGTCAACACTTAGCCCAAATGAAATCCAACCTAGCCAAAATCTACCATAGGCTAAATTGATTGAAACTATTAATCTAAACCAATCCTTTATCAATGATTGAACATGATCAAGCCATCAATTGAAACAAACCTAGCCAAATTGACCACTTGACCCAACTTGACCTAAAAAGTCAAAATGGGTCAAATCCTGATCTAAGCCAAATTGATTGCAACCAATAGGTCAAATTCATTTTAAATCACTTGTTGAACTTAACCAAAGCTTCAATTGGCCAACTAGACCCAACCTAACCCAATTGACCATGAACCCAACTTGACCTAAAAAGTCAAATTAACTTGAAATCAAACCAAATCAAAATTGATTGAAAATAAAGCTTGCAACACATTTCAAATGATCAACCAAGCCCAACCCATGTCCTAACCCAATTAGGTCAAATGGGTCAAATTGGTCAACTTGATCCATTTGACCTAAATGAACTCAAATGAACCAAAACCAAATATAAATCAAATTGAACCAAACCAATGACACCCATAGACTCCAAATGATCATTTGAAATTGACCTAACCCATGGTTTGACCCAATTTGACCAATTGGTCAACTTGATCCAAGTTGACCCATTTTGACATAAATGGATCAAATTGAACCAATCTAAACCAAATAAACTCTAAATTAATTGCAATTTGGCCCAATCTAGTTTTGAATCATTTCAAATCTACCCAAATCAAAATCAAGGCTAAAGGGTCATTTAACCCTTAGGTTAAAGGGTCATTTGACCCTTAGGTTAAAGGGTCATTTGACCCGTAGGTCAAATGGTAACCCATGGCCAAATTCACTTGGAATTTGACCAATTCTTTCTCAAGGCCACTTGACATCTTCTTAGTGGTCCATTTGGACACCAAGGAGGATGATGCACTTGACCCAATGGGTTTGGGTTAGCCAAAACCCAACCAATGGCCAAACTAACCCCTCCAATGAAAATTCTCCACTTGGATCCCCCATACACTCATTTAACACATGTCCACTTCCTCTCCTCCACTCCTCTGCCAAAATCAAAGCACATGGGATCTCTAACAGCCTAAACAACCCAATCAATCTCCTCAATTTGATCAAAATGGCAAGGAAAGACTCGGTCGTCCGATCCAAGGAGGGGGAGATATACTCCCCCTCATTCCAACTCAATGCACACTCTCTGAATTCGATTGAGCTAGGCTGATCGAAGGCAAGCGTCCACAAGCTTCCCAAGGTCATTTCCAAGCTTCCCAAATCTCTCCCTATTGGTTTTCTTCAAAGCCAAAATAGGGGAGGACTAAAGAAGTTCCACTTGACTTCATTCTCCATCAAACTTAAATTGCTCTTGCAAGCACCATAAAGGCACCTAATCGAACTCACCCAAAGCTTTTCCTAAGTCTCGAAGCCATGGGAAGGGGGATTTTGATAAAAGTTGTAAGCCATTAGAGGGGAGCTTAGTCAATTGGACAATCCACTTCAAATCAAGGCTTCAAACTTTTAACAGAGCTTCCTCTCCACTAGACAAAGTTACCTCCTCTATTGGAACGCTGATGATAGCCTTCGGTGAGGTATTGTTCAAAATCGATCCTCATTTGAAAAATGCTTGGTTCTTTGTGAAGAGAATTGTAATCCCATTAAAATTCAACCTTTGGATGTTCTCCCCTACACCTCTTGATGGTGTGGGGTGAATCTCAGCCTAATCCAAGCTCAAGTGAGCTTGGATCAAGCCATGGAGGACGGATGGCCTCCGTCTCCCACAGTTTAGGCATGGATGAATCATGGGTCATCCATCCCGCGTATTTTGGATGGACAACCCTGATTAAAATGCATAGATCTACCGATTTAAATCCATTAAAATCACGGGATTATTCCTGGCCATCCGATCTCAAATTGGATGGCCTGTGGAGAAAATGCGTGTGTCGCCAGCTAATGTGGCGTGTGATGTGATAACTTAAATAATCAATCCGATTGCACCACATGGAAAGCATACCGCATCAGCAGTCCAAGTGCCACTGACAAGATTAGTTAATTAATTAAGGCTATTTAATTATCCCTTAATCACAAAAACTTCAAAAATTGATAATTAAAAGTAGAGAAATCTAAAAAAATATAAATGAGGGCTCATTTTAAAGATAATTTAGAGGGGAATCCAATAAATTTTTTTCTAATTGATTTTGAATAGTGAATTTTCCTTAATTATGATTTAATTAAAAATTGAATTACCTTAATTACTCTGTAATTACTTCATTAATTAAATCCAAATTTCTTAGGCATATTTAGTGGGATGACTTCTACCTCCTTTAATTTTCTAGGGATTTATTAATGAGTTAATCAGGAATATTAATTAATGATCCCCTAATCACTCCTTTAATATAATTAAGAGTAATTAAGCATGTGAATAGTGGTTTAATCCCTTAATTGAGATAATTAAACTTTGTTTAGGTGAGGAGGAGGTTTAAGGAATGGGTTCGGGATATTTTCCTTAAGTTGTTCCCTAAACCCCCTTTCTTCCTTAATCCAAACATAATTAAGGATTAATCCACTAATGATCTACTTAATTAGTCTAATCAAACTTTTAAAATTAATCTAGAGTTAATCAATCTCTTGTTGGGTAGATCTTTAGGTGTTCAAGAGCCTAAGGTGAGTTTAAGGAAATTATAATCCAACCCACATGTGTGGGAAGGTTATGAAAGTACTTAATGAAAACCCTTTAGCTTAATTAATCAATGATTGTGAGACAATTGCATTTGGCCCCTTTATTTCCTAGGTGCATTACTGATTTACATTCCATATGGTTGTATATATATGTTGGCTCACAATTGTTTGGTTAATTATGTTAAGGTGGTATAGGTAAGGGGTAATTAATGGATTTAATTCACACCTTAACCTAAACAAAACATAAAATCAACTTAATTGTTCTTAAATTAAACCAAACTAATTCACTCATGGGGGAAATGGGTTAGGACCAGCAAACTCTTTTCACATTTCCTAAATCAAATCAAATTCAAAACTAAAAAAAACTAAAAATCTCTTTAAAAAATTTGATTCACTTTAAATAATCTTATCTTATAGGATTGTCCTTAGGAATTAATTATGGTTAATGAAGTCATATGCTTACATCACTTTATTTCTTTCCAAGCATGTTAAATGTTATGTGCCATATGAAATCATGCATTCATCTCTTTTGAAAAATCAAATAAAAGAAAAATATTTTCTTTATGTTAAATTGTATGTCTTGGCTAAAGTTAAGAATATGAGTGGCTATTATCACTATTGAATCAAAAATTATTTTCAAAACTTATAAATCAAATATTATAAATGTAGTGATGCTACTTATGAGTACTTATAAGCTTGCATGTGATTATAACATAAGATGTGCATTATGTGATTTTCTTCTTTTTCCTTAACATGGATTTGAATAGGATCTACAAAGTGTATAGTTCATTTGAAAAGAACATAACACTTTCTTGAATCTATTCTTATGCACTTCTATGTTATGACTTAAGAAGGATCTTCATATTTACACATGTAAATTGCATAACCAAATCAAACAAATATCTTTTGCATAATTCTTCATCCATTTGTTTCTTTTTGAACATGCACATGTATTTAAGAAAAGTGGATATTAGTATGGACATCTCGAGATTGCGAGGCTTTAATTAGGCCCAAGTAGGTCGTCTACCTTACACCCTTGGTGTAGAAAATAATTGCACCATACTCACTTATGTCTTTTTACATGTGGATGTGCATTTTGTTAAGGGATAAGGAATCCCCCTTTTTCTACTTAATAAAAAACATGAATTCATGGAATATCCAAATTTTCTTAAGTAACATCTCTTAGCATTCATCATCAAAGTGTGCAAAAAGTTTACATTGCATGTATAATTATGCTTAGGATCATTCATATGCATGGCGGTGAAAAGAAATAAATGGTTGTGTTATTTGATAGTATTTCACTTTAATTAATCCTAAGATGCCTTTCTTATTGAATAGGTTTATTTGGAGTAAATCTAAACTTAGGGTTAACTAAAACACATAATAAAATATTTACTAAAAAAATTATTAATGAATCTACCTTAGAAACTGCTAAAAGTAAGGATGAAAGGGAAGTTCTCTTCTCTTTTCTTCTCTTTACAACATTTAGTAACTAAATGTAGGTTCATTCAAACTAAATTAAATTATCGAATAAAATTGACAAATCAACTAAATCACTTGAAATGAAACCACCCTTCCAAATTGAATCTCTCACACTTAGAAAATTCCAACCTTAAAGCTAACTAAGACATCCCACACAAGCCTTAAATGACACACACATTAGGCCAAGTCACCATTTTGAACTCTATGTTAGGGCGATGCATGGTTTGATGCATGATTTTATTTTGTGATGTAATATTTTTAGACTGGATGTTAGGGTGTATATGCGTAAACTAGATGGTAGGGAGATCTTAGCTTAATCATATCTTTTGTAGGGGATCATGCTTAAGGGGCGCTATAATTAAAATTTAAATGCTTTTGCTGTGCAGGTTGCTTATACCCCTATGCATAATCCAAACTAGGATAGGTGGACTTGGTTACCCATGTGTGGGGTGTTAAGTCTAACTTATTTGTATTATTGCTTGGGTTATGTGGTATGTTTAGCTAATCTCTATTTTACAGGTTTAATTAGATTTATCTTTCCCTTTTTCATGTAATTTTGTAATAAAGATTTGGAATGAATGTTATGGGGGATTAGGATGAACATTGATCATAAGACCAAGTCTCATGCACCATGTGAAGCCTTGGAGTAACCACATTCCAACCAAGCCAAAAGAAGAAGAAAATGAAGCAAATAATAATGAAGAATGAAGAAATGAAGAATGAAGACCCCCATAACATGAATTCATTTTAATTATAAATTCATTTATAATCTGGGTTGTATAAGGGTAGAGCTTGGCTACCCACATTTCTTTTGGGTTTGTGCAGTGGAGCCCGACCACATCGGCCTCTTATTCTTTTGTGTTAATGTGGTGACATTATTAATTATAGATCATCATCTCATCATCTCCCCCCTCCCTTTTCTTCTTATCTTCATCCATCTTAAGAAAAGAATAAATGAAAACAAAAAGAAATAAGAGAGGAAAATTGTAATATGATGATTGCTTCTTTCTTTAGATGGACACCACATAGAATCGTAGGTGTACTTATTGGCGTGATCGGGTACGACATTGAGGAGAGGTGTAATATCTCAAATGATAGAAGTCACCACCCTACAATGGACATAATCACCTAAATAATGACTCTTAAGGACTTATGGGCCTTCAGGATGTATGAGAGATTCTTCCCCTATTTTACATGAAAAATTAAAGCAAGGTTTATTTTTTTATCGAGTTCGTTAAGTTCCCTCTGAAGGCAAGCCCCCATAATTAATTACATCTTAAGGAATGTGTTTCCTTAAGAATACTCTCGATTAAGGTAAATGATCATTGTATTCAAAGATTTCAAGGATAGGACTATCAATCAATTGGTTTATTTTAGAAGATCAAGTGGGATTGATCAAAGAGGAGGAGTTCTTATCGAAGCCAAATGAAAATAAGTAGGGGATACTTAGGTTACTAGAAATCCTAGTAAGCATCCCTAACTATCCTATGTTTAGGCTTTATATTTTTGAAGTTAAATTGATTTATTTTTTTGAGTTGAATTTTTATTAGAAATTTAGAGCTTATAATTCCACAATACAAGGTTTTGGAAATGCCTAAGAGATGAGAATTTATGCTTATGGTCTGCAAAAGGAAAAAGAAACCTTAGAACCTAAATCTGGGGATCTTTGGTGAGGGCCAAAAACATGACCTAAATCTAAGGCCAAAATGGGCATTTGGTTCACCTCTAGAGGAGAGGATAAACCACCCGACTGTTGGACTTACAACCGCTTCGGGGTGGTTGCTAACTAACTCCTACAATTTTAAATTCATGTAGGTGTTGACCTCATTTTTAGAATGAGCTCTCAACCCCTCCATCTTAGACATAGGACTTCTCTTAGACTTTAAGAGTTCCTTAGTTTTAAGACACATCTAGTGATTAGGTGGACACTCAACCTAGCCCTAGAGACTTAGAAGAGTTAGCCATAGGAATAGGTCATTCCTTAGGGGTGTTAGGAAAATCTACCCACCCTTAGCTTGAACCACTCCTCACCTTCCTTACTTCAAGTCAAACTCTAAATCAATCTTATTTTATTTTCACCAAACTTAAATCAGTTCCATGTGATTGAAATCCATGATTGAAACCTATGAATGAAATTCCTAAGTCCAAATCAATCCTAAGTCTTTAATCTTCTTTTAAGGACTTAGCCTAAATCATGATCAAACCAATTCAACCTCATGAGATTTTCTCATGATTCATTTATATTCTCATTTATATTCACATATATAAATGAGATATAAATTCAAACCAATCAAACTAAACCCAAAATTCTAGATCTAAAAGTTGAAATTTTCTAAGTCCTTTAAGTTTTCCTTCAAGGACTTAGCCAAAATCAATTCTAAATCAATTGAAATTCTTGGGATTTTCTCAAATCTCATTTTTATTCTCATTTATAATCACATATATAAATGAAATATAAATATAAATCAATCAAATCAAATCCAAAAATTAAATTCCAAATCTAAAATTTTCCTGAGTCCTTTAAATTCCCTTTAATGGACTTAGCCTAAATCATGATCAAATCAATTCAAACTCTTGGGATTTTCTCATAACTCATTTATATTCTCATTTATATTCACATATATAGATGAAATATAAATATAAATCAATCAAACCAAATTCAAAAATCCAAACTCCAAACTCCAAAATTTTTTGAAGTCCTTTAAATCCTTCTTAATGCACTTAGCCTAAATCATGATCAAATCACTTCAAATCCTTGAAACTTTCTCATGATCCATTTATATTCTCATTTATATTCACATATATAAATGAAATATAAATTCAAACAATCAAAATGATTTCCAAAAATCAAACTCAAATCAACTCAAAATCTAACCTAAGCCTTTCAAGTCAAAATCTTGAACTTAGCCAAATCAACTTCAAATCAAGCCAAACTCCTGATTTTTTCCTTCATGATTCAATCAACCCTACAATCATGAATTCATATATAAATACAAACTTCAATCACCAAATCAAAATCCAATTCAAAGCCTAAATCCTTTCATGTTCACCCTTAAAATATGAAATTGTTAAATGGATCAAAACCCATTTGGCTTCAAACCACTTGCAAATGGATTTATATTTTAATCATGAGTCCATATACAAGTTCAATCAAACTCAAAACAAGCTTTGACCAAGCCATTTGACCCACTTAGGCTCACTTGACCCAAAGTGATCTAAAGTACCCTTATGAGCCAAATTCTAATCCTAACCGAATTGGATTGAATCAAACCTTCACCTCTCATAATGATCAACAATCATCATGAGATGATCAATCAATCAAATTGGGTCAAACTAAGTCAAATCTAAGGGTTGACCAAGTCAACACTTAGCCCAAAATGAAACCTAACATAGCCAAAATCCACCATAGGCCAAAATGATTGAAACCATTTGACCTAAATGAAGTCATATGAGCCAAATTTAAAAATAAATCAAATTGAACCAAACCAAAGCCACCTAAACATTTCAAATAGTCATATGAACATGACCCAACCCTTGGTTTGACCCAATTTGACCAATTGGTCAACTTGACCCAAGTTGACCCATTTGACCTAAATGGGTCAACATGAGCCAAACCTTATTAAATGAATTTCAAATTTCATGAAACTTGGCCAAACCTAGTTTCTCCACATACCCAACATATCCAAATTGAAAAATCAACAAAATGACCATTCTACCCCTAGGCCATAGAATAAATTTTGGCCTAATCCATCGGTAATTTGGTCATGCCCTCTTCATATCCACTTGATACCTTGCTAATACCTCAAGGGGACCTAATGAAGAGTGGTGCACATAACCCAATGGGTTTAGGTCAGCCCAAATGGACCCAAGGCCAAACCCTACCCCATGGCTCAAATTGGCTCATTCCAAATCCTTCTTCCACTCAATTTGATGCACATGGGAGGTTGGCAATCCACTCAAGACCTCAAACCAACCATGTACAAAGAGCTAATAGATCAAACAACCCCTCCATTGTGGTTAATTGGATCAAAATGGCAAGGGAGGTGTCGACCGTCCGATTGCCATAGTGGGAGATATACTCCCCCTAATTCAATTTGAAATTTTCATTCCCTCATTCAATTGAGGCCTAGAGAGTGTTAGGAAGATCAGAGAGCCATCCTAAGCTTTTTAAGTAGGATTTGAAATAGCTTCTTCTCAATTTTCTCTATTGAAAATTAGGGGAGCTCCTTTGAACTTTCAACTTCTTCCTCGCTCAAAATTACTCCAATTCCTCTTGCACACTTCCTCTGAGGATCAATTTGAGTGCAGCCAAGCATCCATTTGAGTTCTCACAGCAAGTAGAGCCTCAATTAGATCAAAGTCATAAAGGAAGTGAAGTGGTGTTGGTCCATAGGAAGATCCACTCAACCCCAAGACCTAAAAATTTCAATAGGGCTTCATTTCCTCTAGATGAAGCTATCTCATTGAGCTCGAGCACAGGTGATCACCTCCAGCGTGGTACATAATTTTTTGACCACCTAGCATAGGAGGTGCTGGTCTTTTGTCAATAGAATTTTCAAGTCATGCAAAATTCAACGTTGGATATGCTCCTTAGTAGCTTTAGATGGTGTGGGAACAATCTTGTTCCAATCTGAACTCTATCAAGCTCAGACCTTCTATAGGATCATGGACGACCTCTATTAATCCTTAGGGAAGAACTCGAGTGATTGTAGCCATCCATCCGTGCATTTTGGATGGATGGCCATGATTATTCCCATATTTTAGAATTAATTATCCCTTTCATAAATTACGGGATGATCCCCGACCGTCCGATCTTTGATTAAATGGCAGGGATCAAAGCGCATCCCACCGCTGTACCACCACTTGGATGGGACGTTTAAGTATGAGGCTCACTGCGC
This sequence comes from Cymbidium sinense, assembly GCA_021442155.1. NCBI lineage: Eukaryota > Viridiplantae > Streptophyta > Magnoliopsida > Asparagales > Orchidaceae > Cymbidium > Cymbidium sinense. Next base: position 70,170,471 of record CM038221.1, on the reverse strand, counting down.
GACACGTGTAAAGCGTGCTGACCGTCACCGCCTCTTGTCGTGTTGTGAGCTGAGGGATTAGTTAGGGGATTTAATTAATTATTAATTAATCTCTTGATCTTCTAAAAATCATATCTCTTTCAATAAAATTCAGAAAAATATGAGGTAAATTTCTTTGTAAATATAATTCAACCTTGAATATTTTAAAAATAATTTCAATGGATTTTGAATTATCCTTTTCTCTGATTTTAGGTTTTAATGGAAATATCATTTTGCTAATTACTTCTTAATTAATCCTCTCATTAATCCCAAACTTTTGGGTATGTTTTATGGGATGATCTCTGCCTCCCCTAATTTTCTTGGGATTTATATAAGCCTTAATTAGGGTAATTACAAATGTGTTTTCTAATTACTCCCTTAATCTAATTATGAATAATTAAGGTTGGATTAGTGTTTTAATTCACTATTAGGGTTGATTAAGGTTAGATCTAGTGAATAAGAGGCTTAAGAAATAATTTTGGGGTATTTCCCCTAAGCTATTCCCTAAATCCTCTTCGCTTTCCTTAATCCTCTCTTAATTATGGGTTAATTCATTAATTATCCCCTTAACTAGTTTTTTAAAAATTTTAAAAACTTTTAGAACTTAATTAATCTACTTTGGGTAGATGCTTAGGTGTTGAATAGCCTAAGTTCAATTAATAAAATCAAAACCCAATTCATATGTGTGAAGGGGTGTTTTGAAATTACTTAAGCTAGACCCTTTAGCTTAATTAACCATTAATCATGAGCCAAATTACATTATGCCCTTTTCATCCTAGGTGCATTGCAAGTTTAAATTCCTTGTGATTTTATGTCATCTCATTGGCTCATAATTACTTGGTTAACTATGCTAAGGTGGTGTAGGTAAGGGTTAATTAACTTGCTTAATTCATACCTTAACCTAATTAATATATAAAAATGAATCTAATCATCTAAAAATTAAACAAAAAATATCAAACACATGTTGGAATGGGTTAGGAATAGCAAACTCAATCCACATTTTCAAAATGAAATCAAACTTAAAACTAAACAAAAATCACATTGAATATACTTTTATTTATTTTAAACTTTCTTATTTCATAATAATGACTTTAGGATTTAATTAAAGTGAATGTGTTTACATACTTTCATTGCTTTGATTTTTTCCCCAACATGTTAAATTTGTATGTCATGTGGTTTCATGCATCCATATTTTTCAAATTAAAATTAAAAAAAAGAAATTGTTTACTTTATGTAAAATTTGCATGTGTTGGCTAAAGTAGAAATATGAGTGGCTATTATCACTACTAAATTGAAATTATTTTCAAGACATATAAATAAATTTTCAAATATGAAAGTGTGCTACTTATATTTTAATTATAAGCTTGCATGTGAGTAAGATATAAAGGTGTGCTTAGCATAGGTTTCCCTTCTCTTTTATGTTAGCATAGTTTTGAATAGGAATTTGGTAAGATGTATGGTTCATTTGAAAAGGACCTAACACTTACCTAATTCCATAACCTATTCATTCCTCTGCTATCACTTAAGAAGGGTTATCTATATTTTCACACATAAGTTGCATAAACAAAATGAATCAACTAATATAATTTTTGCATTCTTTCTTTTCCATTTCCTTTCTTTTGTACACATGTTTGTATTTAAGAAAGTCGTATATTAGTCTGGACAACCCTGAGGTTGCGAGGCTTTAAGTAGCCCTAAGTAGGTCTTGTATCTTACACCTCTGGTTAACAATGGCGCTGTACCCACTTATGCCTTTCTTACTTTCATATCTATATGTGAAAAATTGGATAAAGAAACCCTTTTCTACTTAATGAAAATCATGCATCCTAAACTTCCAAATTTCCTTAAATGAATTACTTAGCATGCCTCATAAAGTAGCTTAAATATTCTTATTTATGTGCATAGATATGCTTCGGATTCATTCATGTGCTTGTTATACATGTTGGGAAAGAAATGGAGTAATGTGTGTTTTGCGAATTTGGTTCATTTTATTTAATCTTCAAATGCCCTTTTTTTAATAGGTTCGTTTAGAGTTTATCTAAACTTAAGATTAATTAAAATATTTAATCAAAATATTGACTAAGTAAAACTAAAATGTGAATCTACTTTAGAAATTACTTAGGATAGGAAAGGAAAGAGAAGTTCTATTTTCTTTCCCTCTCTTTATAACTTAGTAATTAATTGTAGGATTCACTTGAATCTAATCAAAATATGAAATAAAATCAACCCAAATCAATTAAATAACTTAAATGAAACTCTCCTCTTAGTTGAACATGTTTTCACAGTTAGAAAATTCTAACTTAAAGCCATAGCTAAGCATACCACACAAACCTTCAAAGCACACACATTAGCCTTAGTCACCACTTCTAGCTTTAGGTTAGGGCGGTGCATGAATTGATGTTTATTTTATTTTGTGATACATATTTTAAACTGGATGTTAGGATGTATGCTCATAGAATGAATGGTAGGACGCTCTTAGTCTAACCATTATTTTATGCAGGAGATTGTGCTTAAGGGGCCCTATCATAAATAAAAATATAAGTACTTTTGCTTGCAGGTGCTTATAACCTTAAGCCTAATCCAATAGGCCAGGTGGACTTAGTCACCCATGTGTGGGGCGATAAGTTCAATATACATGCTTGGGATTTGTGTGGTTTGTTTTAGTTAATCTCTTCTTTGCAGGTGTTAGTTAGATTTCCATTCTTTTCTTTTTCATATAAATTTGTGTGATTAAGATTTTGGAATGATTGTTATGAGGATTAGGATGAGCATTGGTCATAAGATCCTATCTTATACACCATGTGAAGCCTTGGAGCATCCACCTTCCAACCATCCAAAAGAAGGAACCAAAGAAGAAAGAAGAAGTGAAGCTTGAAGACCCCCATAACAATGAATTCCTTACTTAATTATAATTTAATTCAGTTATAATCTGGGTTGTATAAGGGTAGAGGTTGGCTACCCAATTTGTTATTTTTGGGTTTGTGCGGTGGTGCCCGGCCCCAACGACCTTTTATTCTTTTGCGATTAGCTTTATAAATTGATTGATGATTTGTTTAGCTTTTGCATTAAGTGACATATTTTCTTAGTTTCTTCCTTGCTTTATGTATGGCTTGGATGTGGACTAGACTCTTAGGGAAAAATAAATCTTTTACCCAACTTAACAACTCAAAACTAAAAATAAAGAACTCATAACCTCACCTAAAGTTTATGTTTAAAATCAAGATAAATGAATTAGAAACCCCTTAGCTGGATGAGTCTTTCTTTTATAATATCATGCAAAAATACATCTTATTTCACTCTTGATTTGAGGGCTTCTATCTTTCCTAAAGAAACTTGGCTTGACCTTTGAGAGCCATGGTGGAAACACACCTCCTCCCTTCTCATTGATTTTGGCCAATAAATTAATTTCTCATGCATTAGTCATATGAATCCTATTAGCTCGAGTCAAAATAATTGTCCAAAAATAAGAACAAAATAAAATTTGACTTGCATTGGCTTAGGTCATTTGAAACATGTCCTTGCATGATTTAGTCTCTTTAAAGAGTGAGTTTAAGGACTTAGTCTTTTTCTAAATAAATAACAGCCTAGCTATCTTGCATAAGCATAAGACTTGCTTAAATATATTTAAAATCATAGGAGGAGTTAGTTGGCGGCCACCCCCAAGAGGTTGTAAGTCCAAGTTGTCGGGTGATTTGTCCTCTCTTGTGGAGGCAAATCAATTACCCATTTTTTTCCTTAGATTTAGGTTGTGCTTTTGGCCCTCACCAAAGCTCCCTAGATTTAGTTTCTGAGGTTGCTTCTCCCCTTTGTGGGCATACAGATAATTCCTCACCTCTTAGGCATTTTTTTAATCTTGTGTTAAGGGATCATAAGTCCTAAATTTCTAATGAAAAATGCAACTCAGACAAACTAAATCAATTTCAAAAATGTAAAGCCCAACCATATGATAGTTTGAGATGCTCGCTAAGTTTTCTAGCATCATAGGCATCTTTTACTTATCTTTCTTTTATCTCCAATAATAACTCCCTCTCTTTGATCAATCCCATTTGATCTTCAAAAAATAAACTAATCGATTGATAGTCCTTTCCTATTAAAATCTTTGAAGACAACAATCATTTATCTTAATCGAGAGTATTCCTAAGGGATCGTGTCCCTTAGGATGTAATTAACTATGGGGACTTGCCCCTATAGAGAACTTAACAAACCCAGTTTAAAATAAATCTTGCTTTACTTTTTCTTGTAAAGTACGGGAAAAATCTCTGGTATATATGCAGACTCATCAGCCTTAGAAGTCCTTATTGAGGTGATTAGGTCCATTAAAGGATAGTGAGTTCTATCTTTCAAGATAGTATCATATTCCTTGATGATGTACCCGATCAACTTAATAAGCACATCTGCAGATCTACGTAGCATCCCAAGAAGGTGAATTTCTATATTCATGCATTCTCTTTCTCCCCACAAAATTTGAAGGTGACTCCTATAGAAATTTATTCACCATAGTAGGCAAGTCATATGTTTATGCAAGATTGCATGGTTTTTTATTTATTTAGAAAGAGACCAAGTCCTTAAAACACACTCCTTAAGAGACTGGATCATGTTGGGCCTTATTAATGACTTAAATTTGATACAATATTTTCATATATTTTATTTTAATTTTGGATAATACATTCGACTCAGGCTTTAGGATTCATATGTCTAATGCATGAGAAATGAGATTATGGGCCAAAATCAGCTAGAAAAGGAAGTGTGTTTCCACCATAGCTCTCAAAGGTTAAGCCGAATTCACTAGCATGGGTGGAAGCCCTCTAAATCAAGAATGAATCAATATACTTTTTATGCATGATGTAAGAAAGAAAGACAACATCTAGCTAAGGGGTTGCTAATTAATTTACCTTGATTTATAACCTAAGCTTTATATGAGGCTATGAGTTGTTTATTTTTGATTTTGAATTATTTAATTTGGTAGAAGATTTATTTTTCCCAAAGAGCTTAATCGTCAATGAGACCATACATCAAAGCAAGGAATAAACTAGGAAAATATGACATCTTAAAGCACAAGCTAAACAAACATCAATCATTTTATAAAGCTTGCGCAAAAGAATAAAAGGTCATTTGTGGTTGGGCTCCACACCCACTAACCCGAAAACAAATTGGGTAGCTGAGCTCTACCCTTATACAACCTGGATTACAATTGAATTATTTATAATTAAGCAAGGAATTCATGTTATGGGGGGGTCTTCATCTTCTTTTATTCTTTTTCTTTCTTCTTTCATCTTTCTTCTTTCTTCTTTCTTCTTTCTTCTTTTGGATGGTTGGAATGTGGGTGCTCCAAAGGCTTCACATGGCACATAATATATAATCTTATGACCAATGTCTATCCTAATCCCCCATAACATTTATTCCAAAATCCTAATTGCAAAAATTACATGAAAAGGGAAAAGTAAATCTAACTAAAACTTGCAAAATAGAGATTAGCTAAATAAAACCACACAAATCCCAAGCATGTATAAGAATGAATTGTACTTAGCTCCCCACACATGGGTAATCATGTCCACCTGGCTTATTTTGGATTATGCTTAGGGGTAGAAGCACCTGCATAGCAAAAACAGTTATATTTTTATTACAGCACCCCTTAAGCACAATACCCTGCAGAAGATAATGATTAGACTAAATCATCCTACCATTTATTCTATGCACATACTCCTTACCATTCAGACTAAAATATTACATCACAAAATAAAAGAAAAGTATCAAATCATGCACCGCCCTAACCTAAAGCTAGAAATGGTGACTTAGTCTAATGTGTGTACTTTAAAAAGTTTGTATGGTATGCTTAGCTATGGCTTTAAGGTTTAAATTTTCTAAGTATGAAAATGTTCAACTTAGATGGGTGGTTTCATTTAAGTGTTTTAATTGATTTTGTTGATTTTTATTTGATGATTTGTTTAGGTTTGAATGAACCTACAATTAATTACTAAGTGTTGTAAAGAGAGGAAAAAGAGAAGAGAACTTTTCTTTCTTTTTCTACCTTAAGTAATTCCTAAAGTAGATTCATGTTTGATTTTTGTTTAGTGAATATTTTATTATGTGTTTTAATTAATCCTAAGTTTAGAATAACTCTAAATAAACCTATTCAAAGTGAAAGACATTTTAAGATTAAGCAAAGTGAATTATTATCACAAAATACACAACACATTATTTCTTTCCCGACATGTGTAACATGCATATGGATGAATCCTAAGCATAAATATACATGCAATGCAAGTATTTAACACACCTTAATGATGAATGCTAAGGAATATTGCTTAAAGAAATTTGGAAGTTTTTATGATGCATGATTTTGTTAAGTAGAAAAAGAGAGATTCTTTTTATCCATTTTTCACATGCACATGTATATGTATGAAAGACATAAGTGAGTACGACACCATTATTTGCACCAGGGGTGTAAGGTACAAGACCTACTTAGGGCTACTAAAAGCCTTGCAACCCCGGGGTTTTCCAGACTAATATATAACTTTCCTTAAAGACATATTCATGTACAAAAGAAATGAATGGAAAAAGAAAGATGCAAAGTTTATGTTTATTTATTTGATTTGTTTATGCAATTTACATGTGTAAGTGTGAATACCATTCTTAATTAATAACATAGGAATGGATAGGAATGGATTTAAGCAAGTGCTATGTTCTTTCAAAAGAACTATATACTTTGCAAATCCTATTCAAAACTATGCTAAAAGAGAAGAAAAGGAAAGTCATACAATGCACATCTTTATATTTTATTCACATGCAAGCTTATAAATAATTATAAGTAGCATACCTTTCAGTTTTGATATTTTATTTATGAGTTTTGAAAATAATTTTAGATTTAATAGTGATAATAGCCATTCATATTCTTACTTTAGCCAAAACATGTAATTTGACATAAAGAAAATATTTCATTTTTAATTTGATTTTTAAAAGACATGAATGCATGAATTTCATATGACATACTATTAATGGATGATTTTTAAAAGACATGAATGCATTAATTAATCATTTAGTTGATTAAGAGAGTAATTAAGAAAGAACCAAGAAATTATCCTATTTAAACCATTAATAAATTCCAATAAAATCATGGGAGGCAGAGGTCATCCCATTAATCAACCCTAGGAAGTTTGGAATTAATCTGTGAAATAATTAGGGAGTAATTAATATAACTACTTTCTTAATAAAACCTTAATTCAAAAAATATCACTACTCAAAAAAAATTAATTTTAGATTATTCCTCTTTAAATTTTCTTCACAATGCTTTCTATTTTGTATTTTTTGAATTTTTCTACATTTAGTTGTATTATTTTGAAGTTTCCATGCTAATTAGGTAATTAAATCCTTAATTATATGCCTAATCCCATCGCCGCCATGTGGACCACTGATGTAGCATGCGCTTTACAGATGACATGGCAGGATTCCTCACTTAAGTTGTCACATCGCAATGCCGTGCCAGCGGTGGCGCTACGTGCTTTCTCCTCACCCGTCCGATCAAAGATCGAATGGTTGAGACCGAGCCCGCATTCTTAAGGGAGGAATCAAAGGATCCTACATGGCTTGATCATGGCCGTCCATCCAAAATGCGTGGATGGATGGCCCATGATCCGTCCTTAAACCTACAGGAGAGGGGTAGGAGATTAATTGCCTAATTAATCATGAAATCTTCAAATATTCATATCTAAGTGTAGAAAAATCAAAAAAATATGAAATAAATTTCATATGAAAGATAATTGATTGTAGAATATTATAAAATTAATTTTGTTAGAATTTAAATAGAGTTATTTTCATAATTTTAATTTTATTGGGAATTTAATTAGGCTAATTACCCTCTAATTATTACATTAATTAATATTAAACTTCTCATGTGTATTTAGTGGGATGACTTCTGCCTCCCCTAATTTTTTTGGGATTTATTAATAATTTAATTAGGGTAATTGTTGGATTCATTTCTAATTACTCTCCTAATGTAATTAAGCCTAATTAAGTATGTAATAAGTGTTTAATCCCTTGATTGAGTTAATTAAGATTTGTTTAAGTGAAGAGGAGGTTTAGGAAATATTTTTGGGATATTTTCCTTAAGCTCCTTAAACCCCCTCTTTCTTCTTTAATCCAAATTTAATTAAGGATTCATCCACTAATTACCTACCTAATTAATTTGATAAAATTCTAAAACCTTCTAGAACTTAATTAGTCCATCTTGGGTAGATGCTTAAGTGTTCAATAACCTAAGTGGTTTAAGGAAATCAAAACCTAATCCACATGTGTGGGGAGGGTTATGAAAGTACTTAACTTAAACCCTTTATCTTAATTAATCATTAATTGTGAGCCAAATGCATTGAGCCCTTTTCTTCTTAGGTGCATTGCTGATTTAAATTTCTTATGAGATTTTATGTTATATCATTGGCTCATAATTATTTAATTAAATATGCTAAGGTGGCATAGGTAAGGGGAAATTAATACATTTTATTTACACTTTAACCTAATCAAAATATAAAAATCATCTAATCATCTAAAAATTAAACAAAAAAAATATACATATATGGGACTGGGTTAGGACCAGCAAACCCTCTTCACATTTCTCAAATTGAAATCAAACTCAAAACCAAACAAAATTTCTTTAAAACCAAATTTGATTTGCTTTAAATAATTCTATTCCATAGGATTATCTTTAGGAATTAATTATGGTGAATGAATTTACATTGCTTTCATACTTTATTTTTTTTCCTAGCATGCTAAATGAGTATTTCATATGAAACTCATGCATTCATATCTTTAAAAATCAAAATTAAAATGAAATATTTCTTTATGCCAAATTGTATATTTTGGCTAAAGTAAAAATATGAATGGCTATTATCATTATTAAATTCAAAATTATTTTCAGAATTTATAAATAAGATATTAAAACTGAAAGATATGCTACTTATAATTATTTATGAGCCTGCATGTGAGAAATATAAAGATATGTATTATGTGGCTTTACTTCTCCCTCTCTTTCTTAACATATGATTGTATTGGATTTGTAAAGTGTATAGTCCATTTGAAAATGACACAACACTTGCTCAAATCCATCCTTATACATTCTTATGTCATGACTTAAGAAGGAATTCCACGTCACACATATAAATTAAAAAATCAAACCAAAAATCAAATAAATATAAACTTTTGCATCTTTCTTTTTCCATTTACCTCTTTTGTACATGTATATGTATTTAAGGAAAGTGGTATATTAGTCTAGACAACCCCGGGGTTGCTAGGCTTTAAGTAGCCCTAAGTGATTCTTGTACCTTACACCCCTGGTGCTAACAATGACACAGTACTCACTTATGCCTTTCATACATACACATGTGCATATGAATAAAGGATAAAAGAATAACCCCTTTTCTACTTAATGAAAATAATGCATCATAAAGCATCCAAATTTTCTAAAGTTATACTACGTAGCATTCATCATTAAGGTGTGCCAAACATTCTCATTCGCATGTATATATATGCTTAGGATTCATCCATTTGCATGTTATATATGTTCGGAAAGAAATAAAGTGGTGTGTGTTTTATGATATTATTTCACTTTATTTAATCTTAAAATGCCTTTCTTTTTGAATAGGTTTGTTTACGAAAAATCTTAACTTAGGATTAATTAAAACACATAAGAAAACATTCACTAAACAAAATTAAATATGAATCTTCTTTAGAAATTACTTAAGGTAGGGAAGGAAAGAGAAGTTCTCTTCTCTTTTCCCTCTCTTTACAACACTTAGTAATTAATTATAGGATTCATCCAAAACAAAATCAAAAATACAAAATAAAATCAACTCAAATCAACTAAATACTTAAATGAAACTACCCATCTAAGTTGAACATCTTCACACTTAGAAAATCTAAATTTTGAAGTCATAGCTAATCATACCACACAAACCTTTTAAAGCACACACATTAGACTAAGTTCACCATTTCTAGCTTTAGGTAGGGAAGTGCATGGTTTGATGTTTGCTTTTGTTTTGTATTTTATTTTAGTCTAGATGTTAGGGTGCATGTGTGTAGAATGAATGGCAGGATGATTTAGTCTAATCATTATTTTTTGTAGAGGATTATGCTTAAGGGGCGCTATAATAAAAATATAATTGCTTTTGCTATGCAGGTGCTTTTACCCCTAAGCATAATCCAATAGGCCAGGTGGACTTGGATACCCATGTGTGGGGTGAAAAGTCCAATATAAATGCTTAGAATTTATATGGTTTGTTTAGCTAATCTCTATTTTGCAGGTGTTAGTTAGATTTACTTTTCCTTTTCATGTAATTTTTGCAATTAGGATTTTGGAATTATTTTTATTGGGGATTAGGATGAGCATTAGTTATAATACTATGTCTTATGTACCACGTGATGCCTTTGGAGAAACCACCTTCCAACCATCCAAAAGGAAGAACCAAAAAAGAAGAAAGAAGAAAGAAGAGAGAAGAAAAAAAGAAATGAAGACCCCCTATAACATGAATTTCCCTACTTGATTATAAATTAATTCATTTGTAATCCGAGTTGTATAAGGGTAGAGCTCAGCTACCCAATTTGTTTTTGGGTTTGTTGGTGCCTCACCACATTTTATTCTTTTGTGTTAGCTTTATAAAAATGTTTGATATTTTATTTAGCTTGTGCACTAAGATGACATCCTTTTCCTAATTTCTTCCTTATTTGATGTATGGCCAGGATGACGATTAAGCTCTTAGGGAAAAATAAATCTTCTACCAAATTAATCAACTCAACATTAAAAATAAATAATTCATAACCTCACCTAAAGCTTAGGCTAAAAATTAAGATAAAAGAATTAGTAACCCCTTAGTTGGATGAGTACTACTTTCCTAACATCATGCATAAAAGCATATTATTTCACTCTTGAATTGGAGGGCTTCCACCTTTGCAAGAGAACTTGGCTTGACCTGTGAGAGCCATGGTGGAAACACACCTCCTTATCTTGCTGATTTTTTCCCGTAAACTAATTTCTCATGCATTAGGCATAAAAATCCTAAAGCCTATGTCAAATTGATTGTCCAAAATAAAAAAAATAAGAAGTAACAAAATTTGTATTAGATTTAAGTCATTAAAGCATGCCCTTCATGATCTAGTCTCTTAGGGAGTGCGTTTAAGGACTTAGTCTCATTCTAAATAAATAACAGGCTTGCTATCTTGCATAAACATAGGACTTGCCTACATGAATTTAAAATTGTAGGAGGATTTAGTTGGCGGCCAAAATGAATGAGGTTTACATAAACATAAGTCAGTGAGGGAAACTCTGAGTTAGATGACATCTCAACCTGCATGGCCAGCTTCTACCCGGTCACCACACTTCTACTGACGGTTGTGAGGGTGGCCCCCTTACAAGGGATCCTAGCCCCCTCGAAACCTCGACCAAAATGAATGAGGTGGGCAAAGTTGGTCTGCAAGAGGCTGGCTTGATCCAAGGACAAATTCATCCTGAAAGGAAAAGTCTTGAAATGTGTGAAAAATGCAAAGACTCTGACGAGTTGTATCTACATTTGTTGAAATATAACTTGTATCAAATTTCTGCCTTGATATTTGTTCCATGCAAGTAATAGAAGTTTGGAGTTTTGAACCCACACTCAATAATTCAAATATGTTAAGTGGGGTTCATTGGATAGATTTAGATATTTGAGGAGAGTCTTTGCCATTTGATTTCATTTTAAAACCCATACTCAACCGATTTAGGTAGGTTGGGCGGGGTTCTAAAATTTAAGGAGAGATTTTCTTGGAGATATTTGTGTTTTGTGCATCTTATTTGAAAATATTGATAGTTTGAAAGATCTTTACTTAGCAAATTTGGGTATGCAAATTAGCATGCGATCTGAGCCGTTCGATCGTGTGAATCGCGGGATTGGACGATCCCGAACGCATCCGGTGATTTGAAGGCCCGGATCGTGTGATCAGTGCACGATCCAAGCCGTCCGATCCTGTGAACTGTAGGATTGAATGGCTACTACTATTCATCAACCGTGAACAGTAAAAATAGGGGTATTTTGGAAAATGAAAAATTCTAAGTGAAAGCTTGGCTAAATGGACTCATTTTTGCATCGATTCGCATCGCAAAATTTCTATTTTTTAATTGGGATGATATAAAATATAAAATGATTATCTAGGATAAATTCCTAAAATTGTGCAAATAATATTTACAAATGAAGGATCCTAAGCTAGGCTACAGTTTGGTAAAATTTATCTCATCGGGGATGGTTTCGGCGATGATGAAGATCCAAGCGAACTCCTAAGTATGTGAGGAAGCTTTGGAATGATTTTTAACCTTTGCCTCCCTTTGGAACGTCGTCTTCTCCAATATTCCCTGTCACCTCACCGGAGAAGCTTCTATTTGTGTTTTTGAGCTCAAAAATAGCTCAAAGAGGTGGGGGATGGGTTCCTTTTTTCTTTGGAGATCTTTTGGGGGCTGAATAGTGGTAGGAGGAAGAGGAATGAAGCCTCATTTTCCCCTCCTTTAATAGTGGCCAAAAATCCATTCTTTTTTCAATTTTTTGGCTTCAAAGTGTTGTCACCTTGCATGGGGTAGTTGGGATGGATGATGGATTTATTGAAGACTTTTGATTTTTTTCTCCAAACTCCTCTCTTGCTGCCATATGATCAGCTCTATTGAATGTAAATGTTGGGGAGGAGTTAAATGCATGTGATGGGGAGAATTAAATGAGGTTGGGTGGAATCCTATGTGGGAGGGGATCCATGAGGGATTTAATTAGGCTGGGTTGATGCCAAATGGTTTGGGTCAGGTTTGATCAGCCCCAATGGGTCATAGCTTAGTTTCAAGAGATTTGGCTCAATTTAGGTCATATCGAGTTAGGTTGACCAATTAATCAAATTGGGTCAAACCAAGGCTTAGGTTAGGTTCAAATGATAATTTGAAGAGTTTTGGTATGATTAATTTGATTTAATTTGACTTAGAATTGATTTTGGCTCATTTGGAATCAAATGGGTTAAATGGGTCAAGTTGACCAATTTGACCAAAATTGGCCAAATTGGCTGAGGTTATGGGTTGATTCATGTTCAATTGGCTAATTGATGATGAATGTTGTCTTTGGTTCGAATCAAATTAGATTTAATTTAGATTTAGGCCAAATTGACCATTTAGGCCTATTTGGGCTTAATGGCTCAATTGGGCTCGATTGATCAAATAGGGTTTAATTATGGCTTTGGTCAAGTTCAATAATCAAATTGGAATGAACTTGAGGCATTGGTTGCAATCAATTTGGGTTAGGTCATGGTTTGACCCAATTTGGTCCTTTAGGCTAATTTGGGTCAAGTTGGATCAAATGGCTAATTGAGCTTGGTTTGGTTCAATTGGTGGTCAAGTAATATTTAAAAATTGATTTTGGGTTGATTCAAATCATTAGTTTCAATCAATTTGATATAGGATGTATTTTGCTAGTTTTGGTTCATTTGGGCTGAGGGTTGACTTGGTCAAATGACTAAGTTGACTTGGTTTGCCCTAATTGATTGCAATTGATCATCCTACGGTGATCAACAATCATGGTGGAAGGTTTTGGTGAGCTTGGTTCAATCTAATTTGGATTGGATTGAAAGTTGTCTCAAATGGGTCCTTTAGGTCACTTTAGGTCGAGTGGACCTAAGTGGGTCAATTGGTTTGGTTTTGGTTTGATTCGAGTTTAGTTGAACTTATATATGAGCCTTGAATTGAAATATAAATTCAACGGTAATCAATTTGGAGTCTAATAGGTTTTGGCTTAATTGAAAGTTTTAAGTAAAAAAGGGTTAAGTTAGGCTTGACTTGATAAATGATCTAATGAATGATTGATTCGAGAGAAAATCCATTGGGTTTGACTTGATTTGGATAGAATTTGGCTAACTCCAAAAAATTGGCTTAAAGGGCTTAGATTGAGTTTGGATTTGATTTTAAATATAATTTTAGTCATTTGAATTTGGATTTCATTTATATTTATGAATATAAATGAAGGAATAATTGATTTATAAAGAGATTAATTGAGTTTGATTTGATCTATATGGAATTTTGGCTAAGCTTATGAATGTGGTTCATCTGGCTTAGGAAGGGTCTTAGGATTTGAATTTGATTTTGGGTTTCAATCATTTGAAGTCAAACTTGAAATTAGATTTGAGATTTGAATTTGAATCAGGGTTTGATTTGAGAAAGTGTATCTAGATTAGGTTTAGGTTATAAGATAGGTAATTTCCTTAATCCCTAAGGCATAGCCTAATCTTATAATTAATACTTCTAAGTCTCTAGGCTTAGGTTAAGTGTTCACCTAATCACTAGATGTGTCTTATGACTAAGAAAATCTTAGTGTTTAGAAGATTCCTAAGTCTAACAAGCTGGGGTTAAGAGCTCACTCAAAAAGTGAGGTCAACAAAAGGACACCCAATAGGTGTGGTGTAATTGACAAGGCACACCGCACGTATTGGTGTTGACCAAAACATTCAACAACATCTAGAAACTGATCTATACCTAGACCCGAAAGGTAGATAGAATCATGATCTTAGTGCAATGCAGCTCTCTTTATGCTAGGGGCATAAGAGCACTAGATGGAATCCGCTCGGGATTAAGTACATGAACCTTCCACTTGGGAAGCAGGTTCAAGCTATCTGCTGGGGATAAGAATTTAAGTTTGATTATGAATATGATTAGTTTGGGTGTGTATCCACTGGGGATAAGAATCTATTAATCTGATGGAGATAGGATTGAATTGATTCTAATTTATTTTATTTTAATTGATGTGGAGTCATATCCGGTAGAGATATGTGCTCGAATTTGCTAGGGATTGTGTATGTGAACCATCCACTAGGGAAGCAGGTTTGTGCTATCTACTGGGGATAAGAATTTGACTGAATTTCTTTGATTTATTTGATTAGACTCCACTAGGGAGGTTGGTTTAATTTGTTATGGCTCCACCAAGGAGAAGGGTTCTAGATTGAGGGCATATCCTCCAGGGATGTACACTTAGTTAAATTTGTTTTATTTAGATTTAGGCTCCACTAGGGAGGCTAATTTGATTTGCACCTCACTGGGAGATATTTGGTATGTTTGATATGTTTAATTTGACTCCACTGGGGAGGTTGGTTTTAAATTTATTTTGTTATGGACCCTGTCGGTGTGCGATGGACTACACTAAGAAGGAGCCACAAGGGCCTTAGCCTGTCTTAGATTTATAAGTCCAAAGTGGTAGTCTACCTGCCATAAGGTAGGACTATCCGACCTAAGGGGTTGCCTTTCGGTGTGCAACGACTATACTAGAAAGAAGGCATAACATACTTACATCTTCCAAAGTAGGGATCAACTATTGGGGTGATCTATCGATGGCGCAATAAATCGAACCCTACCAAAGGTGACTACTGAGTGAGCACCGTTGGGGGTCTTATCTCAACTCAAGAGTAGTCCTAATGATTAATTTGATTTGTATTGATTTGATTTGAATTGATTTAATTTAATTTGGTGGGTTTTGTTGTGGACCCTATTGGCACGTGATGGACCCACTGAGAAGGAGCTATGTCAGCCTTTACCTGCATCAGATTTACAAGTCCAAAGGGGTAGTCTACCAGCCACAAGGTAGGACTATCCTTGGGTTGCCTTTTCTGTGCAATGACGCTAGAAGAAAGCATAGTAGACTTACATCTTTCAAAATAGGGATCAACCATTTCTCTATCGATGGCGCAATAGATCAATCCCGACCTAGGGTGACTATTTGTGCGAATGCCGCTGTGGACTCATATCAACTCAAGAATAGTCAAAATTAAATTAATTTTAGATGGACCCTGTCGGTGTGCGATGGATCTATTAAGAAGGAGATAATATTAGTTTAGACCTATCTTAGGTTTACAAATCCAAATGGATAGTCTACCATTCGTTAGGTAGAACTAACCTACCTAAGAGGTGCCTTTTGGTTCATAATGGTCAAGTAAGGAAGAAAGTCGATGACTCACATCTCTCTAAATAAGGAACCATATATTTTATATTTACATGGACCCTATTGGTTTGCGAGGGACCACATTGAGAAGGAGCTCATATTAGCCTAGTCATATCTCAAACTTACTAGACCAAGGGAGAATCTGCGCATCCGCTGAACAAATTCTCTAACCACAAGGGTGGTTACTAGAAAAGGGTGACTGTCCAATCCAAAAGTAACCAAGGTAGTGTCTAAATGGGGTCGCTAAGGATGTGATCCAAATAGAGAGCCCATAGGGGAGGTGCCTCTAGGGGCTTTATCTAAAACCTTATAAAAGAGAGCCTGTAGGTATTCGATGGCCAACTCAAGGAGAAAGCGCAGGGACTCACATCTGCCAAGAGCGGTGTATCCATCGGGTGGGTCACTGTCAGCATGGTGATAACCAACCAACCTAAGGTGCCCGTCAGTTTATGACAATCAGTCTAGAAAGAAAGCGTGTATGCTTACATCTCTCTAAAGCAGAACTAATCATCAGGATAGTCTATCTTATCGGAGGGCCATCCGACTGGGGTACTTAAGGGTCCTATGTAGGGACCAAACCCAGGCTTGAAGTAGTCAGGAGGAAAGGAGCCATTGGGGGACTTATCCTAAACCTTAAATATACACTACTTAGTCAATGCATGATGGCTAGTTCAAGAAGAAAGCATGTAGGCTTACAGCCTCTTAAACAAAGTCAACATAAGGTAGCTTACTGGTTGTACAGTGAGGCCTATCAAACTAACAAGGCACTCATCGATTTGCAATGGTCAAGTTAGGCAGAAAGCACGGGGGCTCACATCTGTCAGACAAGTGAGCATTGGGTGACACACTAGCAAGGTAGCATGTCAGCCCGACCTAGAGCATCTATTGAGTGAGTGCCACAAGGGGCTTGCTCCCACATCAAAATAACCCGAGACAAAAGATATATGTTTATTTATGTTATGAAAGAGGGAATATGATGCCACTTGGGTTCTCTTACACCTATCCTAAACACATCAAAGAATGGATGAAATGGTGCCACAGGGGCAATTATGACTCCACCAAGAAAGGATGCTGCTTGGGTTCTCTTACACTTAAATTAATTATACTAGTCAAAATAGGATGCCTCTTGGGTTCTCTTACACCTATCCTAATAGCACTGGAGGATCATTTTGTAGTTTGTGCTTGTGTTATGGAGGGATAGGATGCCTCTTGGGTTCTCTTATACCTACCCTAAATACATCATGGCGGATTCGCAAGCAAAAGATATTTCTTACACAGAAGAGATGAAATTTGATATGAAAAGAAGTTTTATTGATAATTATTTTCAAATAAGATTTATGGTAGTATTTCTTTAAGTAGAGCCCATTGATTGGAAGCATCGGGCGCTCTCCCTTATAATTTATGAGTTGATAAGATCCTCCTTGGTAGGCATTCTCTAGGGCATAAGGGCCTTCCCAAGTGGGCTCAAACTTGCCTCCCATTTTTTAACGGGCAATAATTGGTCTCCTTAAAACTAAAACAAGCTCTCCTACTTGAAAAGCTCTAGGACGAACTAACTTGTTATGAGCTTGAATCATCTTGGCTTTATATAACTCGAGGTTCTGGCATGCCCGTAGGCGTCTCTCCTCCAAACCTTCGATCTCTTCTAATCGCAACTTGGCATTCTACTCCGTTGTGATTTTACTACCCACGATTATCCTTAGTGATGGGAGTTGGACTTCTAATGATAGAATGGCTTTGGACCCATACACTAAGAAGAAAGGGGTGGACTGCGTTGGAGTTCTATAGGTGGTTCTATACACCCACAAGGCTTCAACCAACTATTCATGCTTTTGTTGTTTATTATCAGCTAGTGTTTTCTTTAGTATTTGAATTAGAGTTTTATTGAAGGCTTCTGCTAACCCATTTGCCCTTGGATAGTATATGGTAGAGTATCTCCAATCTATGTTGAGTTTCTGAGCAAAGCTGTTGATTTTAGTGCTCTTGAATGCTCATTATCGATATAATTCGAGGCACCCCGAACCTATATACGATATGGTTCTTGAAAAATTAGAGCACATGATAAGCTATGACCTCTCTAAGTGGGATTTTCTCAGCCCACTTGAAAAAGTAGTCGATGGCAGCTAGAATGAACCGGTGACCTTTGGAAGAAGGAGGATCGATCAGACCCACTATGTCAGTACCTCAACACTCAAATGGCCATGAAACTAATGTTGGATGTAGAATGTTGGGTGGTTGATGTAGGACCACATCGTGCACCTGACATTGGTGGCATCTCCTAGCTACATCCATACAGTCTGTGATCATTGAAGGCTAGTAATATCTTAGTCTCTTGATCTTGGCTTTCATCTTCTGGGATTGATGTGCTCTTCATAAACCTGAGTGTACTTCAGTCACGATCCTACAGGCTTCATGTTTTTCTAGATAACGTAACCATATATGATTGAAGGACCACCAGTACAAGGTGTCATCTATAAGAGCATAGGAAATGGCTCTCTACTTCACCTAGTATGCTAGTGATTTCTCTTGAGGTAGTTTGCCTATATTTAAATAATACATGAATGGTTGCCTCCAATCTAGCTCCTCATCTTTTTGGTGATGGCAACCTCCCCTTGAAGAGAGAATATCTTGATGAGTTCAACGTCAATAAGGAATAATACTTGTCTATTTTTGACCCTTATTAGAATGGACACATCTTCCAAACATGCCAACTCTTTGGCAAGCTTGGATAATGTGTCAACTACAGCATTTTCTCCTTGAGGAATCTTGTAAATGGTAACCTCTCAAATATGGGCCAATAACTCCATAGTGTACTTGTGGAAATGATGGAGCTTAGGCTTTAGAATCTTATAAGACCCATCAATTTGATTGATGACTAACTGGGAATCCCCAAAGATGTTAATACTCTAGACACATAGTGTAATGACTAACTACAGACTATAAATTAGAGCCTCATATCGGTTTCATTATTAGTGCATGAATTGGACATGATATGAGAATCTCATCACATCACAGTCCGGGGTTAGGAGGACTATTCCTACCCCTGCCTTTCATGGGATAGTAAATTATGGTTCTTTTCTTCTTTGAGGAAGGCGCACCATCAAAACATCTCCCAAGCAGGAGCATTAGTATCCCCTAAGTTCATGATTCATTCATCAGGGAGATCATCATTAAGCAGAGGATCATCAAGAATTGGGTGTGTTGCTAAGAAATCTGCTAGTGTTTGTCCTTTCACCGCTCAGAGGGGTATGAATGTGATATCAAACTGTGATAAAATCATGGACCACCATGCCAATCGTCTAGTTAACGACAGCCATGTCATGAGATAGTGTAGTGGGTTGATCCTAGAGATCAGATTTACCTTATGAGAAATCATGTAGTCTCGTAGCTTTTGGGATGCAAAGATTAAAGCTAGGCAGTGCTTTTCAATAGGTGAGTAGTTTGCCTCAGCAGGGATTAGATGATGATTGAGATAATAGAGAGCATTTTCTTTCCCTTCATCGTTGGCTTGGGCCAACAAAGTGCCAAGGGAGTCATCTAATGCAGTGGTGTAGAGGATCAACAGCTTGCCCAGAATAGGGGTTGCTAGAACTAGCAACATCATCAGGTGGTGCTAGATGTCATCAAAAGCATGTTGGCATTCATCAGCCCACTTGCACTTGGCATCCTTTTTGACAAGTGTTGAGAATGGTTGGCATCTTCCTGATAGGTTGGATATAAAGCATCTTAGATATGCCAATCGCCCTTGGAATGATTTGAGTTGAGTTAGACTTTTAAGGGGTGGAATTTCTAATATAGCCATGATCTTCTCTGGGTCGATTTCAATTCCCCGGTGTCGGAGAACCAACCCAAGAAATTTTCCTGAAGCTACTCTGAATGCACACTTTAGGGGGTTCATTCTGAGGTTTTATTATCTTAACAGTTAGAAAACTACTCTCAAGTCAAAGAGATGGTCTTGCTTTTCTTCGCTTTTGATAACGAGATTATCGACGTAGCATTCAACTTGATGATAAATGAGTTCATCAAAGATTCGATTCATGGCCCGTTGGTATGTGGCACCGATAATTTTATGGCCGAAAGGCATGACCTTATAACAATAAATTCCAATTAGGGTTCAAAAAGTAGTGTTTCTTTCATCCTCGGGGGCCATCTTAATTTGGTTGTAGTTAGATAACCCATTCATAAAGGAGAATACTGCATGAGATGAGGCAATGTCCATAATTAATTCTGGTATAGGAAGTGGAAATTCATCCTTTGGATATGCCTTATTTAGATCCCTAAAATCAATGCATATGCGAATTTGGCCATTCTTTTCTTAACTAGGATGACATCAAGCAACCTAGATATTTTTCTTCCTTGATAAAGCCAGCATCGATCAGTTTCTTGATTTCAGAAATGACTTACTGTTCAATGTCTAATCGTATGCATCAAGGAGCCTACTTGATAGGGTTAGCATTAGGTTTTATTGTTAGTTTGTGGACTGCTATGTCAGGGGATAGACTGGGCATCTCTTCATAACTCCATGCAAAGCAATCCTTAAACTCAGCTAATAGCCTAACTAAGTCATTGGTTTCTTGTTCATTTAATAAGGAACTAATGTATGTCGGATGTGGATTGTCTTTGATTCTGAAGTTGATTTCTTTGAACTCGTCAATGGTTGATCTGATCTCTTCTTCGAACTCTCACGGTGCATCTCTAACTCCAAGCTCACTTGGGTCATCTGAAATTTCTAAACATACCTCCTCATAAGAGTTAGCATGATTTGAGAAGAACCTATCAGACTCCAAATGATTTATGATGATAAGGCAATGGTTGTCATCATCGACTGGACCCACTGTGTTGAATCCTAGTCCTAGTCTAGATTGAGGATGTCTCGTTTGGTTGTTCCATAACCTTTCAAAGTAGTCTGACCTATGTTTAGACCAAAGATGTGGGATTAATCCCTTCTTTGCTAAGTTTAGAATATAAGGGGAGTACAAATCAGAAGGTATTTCTATTAAATTTTTATATGAATCATTCTCAAGTTTTACATTGGCTTCCTGACTTGAGGATGATGCTCCCAATAAAAATCTCTTTGGCTTGACATCTGTGGATGACTTGGGGACCTCCTTAACAACTAAACCTTCAATAATCTAGGAAGAGTTCCCAACTGCTTCCAGACTATTCTACATAATAGCGATTCAGATACATTCATACTTTGCTTGGAGGCCTAGTCTTCATCACTGTCTAGCTCAAATGACTTGTTTACCCTTATCCTGAGGTGCTACTCTAGGAGGTAGAATTTTGCCACTACAGAGGTTGACTTCAATGACTTTGTGAGATGATTTAGTGGAAAGTTCTACTTGCTCATCAAGTTCACCTGCCTCATAGGATCATCAAAGTCTGATGACTCCAAATCAATCTCAATGGGTGAACACGAATGCTTTAGGAATGGAAAATCTATTTATAAATCAGAAAAGGAATGATCAAAGCTAGAGTTATCATTATTATTTTGTAAACTTGGAAGTTTTTGAGAGGAATAAAATCTAGAGCATCATAAGTTGACAAGATGTAAGTGAAAGCTTTCTTCATTAATTTCTTCTTAAATGGAGGTACATGATAGAAATCTAATAAAGTAAGCAGGGGTAAGGGGTTTAGTGCCCTTGTCATCGACACACCCCACTGGTAGAAGAGGAGCTAGTGTAGAATAAGTAGTCGCAATGGTGGATGGAGTCGGACCGGATGGTGGTTGCTATGCTATCCCGTGTAAGTATCCGGTGTTGTTGCTTCTAGGCATCTACCTCCTTCAAGTTGTCCTTAGCAACTTGCAAACCTTCCTTAGAGTTGGAGGTTTGAGCTACTTTAGGCACTTACAAGGGTAACTTTCTAATCTTAGAGATGATTTTCTTGGAGGTTCGGGATAGGGAGATATCCCAACCTTCCTCTGTCTTAAGAAGATCACTTGTATTCCCAAGGATTACCCTAATAAAATTGGAGGGTTATTCTAGTAAATATTCCATAGGGATGATAATGGCACCCGACTTGTAGCTATGCTCAAGATAATCCTTGAAGGAAAAGCAATCTTCTAAGACATGACCTAACATGTGGTGGTAGAGATAAAAGTTTGGATCATGACTCTTGCCCACATCCTCCAGCCTCCTAGGCTCTAGTAACTGAAAATCAGGCTTTTTAAGAGGTTCTTAAAGATCTTCCTGACTACCTCCCTCTTGAATGAATAAGGCTTATTCAATTTGTCGATAAGAGTAGGTAAATGGATACTGTTGTGCAGGTGGTGATGGAGGCTGTTGTGGCAACTAAGGTGGTATGACAATCGAGGTGGTGGCAAAGGAGGTGGTAGAGGAGGCTGATGTGCTTAAGGTCTGTCTAGCTGAACCCTAGCTGGCTACATCCCCTTATCAACTGTTGTGACTACCCCTAGCTTTTTCTCAAATTCCTTCTGTGGTTTGGGCTTGCTTAACTGATCTTGGGAAGGTAACTGTTTGACCTTTCCTTGTAGACTAACCGCCTTGTTGATTAATTTCTCAAATATCTTAATGGTAAACCCTTTAAGCATGAAGTTGATCGGGCCATGAATATTCTTGAGTAGAATTTCAATGGCATGATGTTTAGACAGTTGTGGTTCACATTTCATGCTTAAATTGCACCATCTAAGAATGAAATTAACAAGGGACTCACCGGGGTGTTGTTGAACTACAACAGATCGCTCATAGTTACCCTTTGCTAAGCTCCAGCAAATCTCTTAATAAAGAGCTGCTCTAACTCAGCAAATGTCTTCTGTAAACTATTGGGTAGTTCAGCGTACCAATCAAATGTGATACCTATCAAACTATAGATGAAAAGGCGGAATAAGAGTGCATCACTACCATCGGCATTGCAACTTCCTGCCCTGAAGCATGTTATGTGTTGACGAGGGTTTCCACTACCATCAAAAATTTTGAAGGAAGGAGGCACAAACCTTAGGATATTGAACACCATCAAATTCCTCTGGGTAAGGTCTACCCTTTGGAATAGATGAGCCACACCAGGCTTGTGCCAATGCATCTTTCACTTGCTGGTCCACCAACTATTTGATATGTTTTTCTTTCATGGAGGTGTTGTCCACCACCTTCCTATGCAAGCTACCACTATCCTGATCTACTGGATAGGTGCTTTTGGGCTGATCTAAGACATGCGCTAACTCAGGATGATCTATCTCTAGTGATATATGCTATGATACTGAGGCTTGATTTTGAAGTGCATGGAGGGCTGCTAGCAAGTCTTCCATCCTCTTCTCCATCCAGATGATCTGATCATCCTTTTGTGTAAGCTACTGATGAAGGTGTTGGGTTGAATGGACGTTGTCATCTTCCTTAACCATAATTCCTTCCCGACTATGTTGATCTCTATGAAGAGAGCTCCTAGTATTGACCATGTGGACCTCGACTAAATCCTCAAGGAGATCATCTTCATCTAGATCAAAACTAACTTTGCCCCCCTCATAATCTGATCAATCACTCCCCAGAAGCTCTCTCTTCTTTGTAAGTTCTATTCTAGAATCTCCTCTGAGGAACGATCTAACTACGCTGCTGACTGATGGAGGGGCTCTGCTCACTAACGGAGATGCACCTAACACTGCTTATCACTAGCGTGCTAGCTCTAGGAGAGTCATGACTGTTGGAAGAGACATGCTCGTGGCTGCTCATGGGTGGAGTAGTGTCCCTAGGGAGATCCACTGCCATGGGGACTGCAGAACTATCCCCTTCCCCTTCTACATCTGCTGTTGTCACTGGCTCTGATGGTGGGGGTGGTGGTGGTGCTACCACGATGCTGCAGGGTCCACTCCTTCTTCACCAAGACTGAAGTAGGAGGTCGAGTAGGGGAACTCTTCCTCACCTCAGTCGATGGAGTAGATGAAGTGGGATCTTTTGGCCGTAGCCGGATCACCAATGGGGCTTTCTTCTCCCTGGATGTTATCTTTTATGCCTTTGTAGGCACAGTGGATGGTGGGACCTGAATAGGTGATGGTGGGCGAGGAGTGGATCAGTGTGGTGGATGCAACACTGGCTCTCCGGGGAGTTCCTCTCCCATGGAAGTACGCCCAAGAAATGCTATCAATATGATCAGTGTGGGTAACGTGCCGATCATGAAAGTCCATAAGGGCTGAGCCACTGACTTTTTGGCGTACCTACATCTCTCTCTGCTAGTAATCTGTATTGATACCCGGGCCTCCCTGGCCCTCTTCTATCTGATGTGTTTATCCATACTATGAGGGATGACATAACATAAATCAAATTGATCCCCGGACTTTGATCATCTGTAAGCTCCTCCAACTCAGTGCAGAACTGATCTAAGGCTGGCATACAACCTTCTCCTATCGCTGATAGGAGCCTCATAATTAACTGTGGGTGGAGGTGAAATTGAGACCCTCCTAATGTCTTCCACTCCATCATAACCAGAGAGGGGGTGAAACTTGTTCTCTATGATAAGATGAGACACTATCCTAGGTAACTCCTCTGCTGCATACTGGGAAACTGCCTCTAGCTCCTTGGTTATGCGGTTGTAATGCCATTTGATCTTGCAAAATCGATTATGACATTGAGTCCTACTTGTAGAGGCAGCATGAGAACTAGACCCAACTTCATAGGTGGGGGAGACTATCCCTGAAGATAGGGTAGCCTTCCCCTTCGAAGGAGCCAACGAGTGGGTGGTACCGTAGGGGAACCACCAGCGCGACCGGCACTAACTACAACTACTATGGGAACTACCACAACCTTCCTCTTTAGTGAGGGAAACTCTGAGTCAGATGACATCTCAACCTAGATGACCGGCTTCTGCCTGATCACCACACTTATACTAATGGTTTTGAGGATGATCCCCTCAAAAGTGATCCTAGCCCCCTCAAAACCTCAGCCAAAATGAATGAGGTGGGAAAAATTGGTCTGCAGAAGGCTGGCCCAATCCAAGGCCAAATTCACCCAAAGAGGAAAAAGTAATCATGTACTTCTAAGTTGCCATGTGTAAAAACTGCAAAGACTACACTGGCTGATCTGAGCTGTATATCTGCATTTGTTGAAATATAACTTATATCAGATTTATGCCTTGATATTTATTCCATGCAACTAACAAAAGTTTGGAGATTTGAACCCACACTCAATAATTCAAATATGTTAAGTGGGCTTCATTGGAGAGATTTGGATATTTGAGGAGAGTCTTTGCCATTTAATTTTGATTTAAAACCCATACTAACCCGATTTAGGTAGGTTGGGCGGGGTTCTAAAATTTGAGGAGAGATTTTTCTTGGAGATATTTCTGTTTTGTGCATCTTGTTTAAAAATATTGATAGTTTGAAAGATCTTTACTTAGCAAATTTGGGTATGCTAAGAAGAGGTTGTGATTGTGTATTTGAAATATTTTTGCTTGTTAAGCTTTGATTGTGTGATATTTTGATTTAAAAATGGGGCTTCCAATTTAACAAATTTGGTATGTTAAGCAGAGGCCAATTATGTTTGATATGATTTTCATTTGAAAGTGAAGCTCTTACTCAAAAAAATTTAGTATGTTAAGTAGGAGTCACTTGTGTTTGTGACTTGAAAGTGAGACTTCCACTTATTAAATATGGTATGCTAAATGAAAGTTAAGGATTTTTTATATTTTTTTGAAAATGAAACTTTTACTTAACAAATATGGTATGTTAAGTGGAAGTCAAATGTGTTTTTGATTTTTGAAAATGAAACTCCCACTTAACAAATTTGGTATGTTAAGTGATAGTTAAATGTGTTTATGATTTTGAAAATGAAACTCTCACCTAACAAATTTGGTATGTTAAGTGAATGTCATATGTGTTTATGATTTTGAAAATGAAACTCTCACTTAACAAATTTGGTATGTTAAGTGATAGTTAAATGTGTTTATGATTTTGAAAATGAAACTCTCACCTAACAAATTTGGTATGTTAAGTGAAAGTCAAATGTGTTTATGATTTTGAAAATGAAACTCTCACTTAACAAATTTTGGTATGCTAAGTCAAAGTCAAATGTGTTTATGATTATTAAAAATGAAACTCTCACTTAGCAAATTTGATATGTTAAGCGAAAGTCAAATGTGTTTATGATTTTGAAAATGAAACTCCCACTTAACAAATTTGGTATGTTAAGTGAAAGTCAAATGTATTTATGAATTTTGAAAATGAAACTCTCACTTAACATATTTGGTATGTTAAGTGAAAGTCAAATGTGTTTATGATTTTAAAAATGAAACTCCCACTTAACAAATTTGGTATGTTAAGTGAAGGTCAAATGTGTTTATGATTTTAGGAATAAAACTCTCACTTAACAAATTTGGTATGTTAAGTGAAAGTCAAATGTGTTTATGATTTTGAAAATGAAACTCTCACTTAACAAATTTTGGTATGTTAAGTGAAAGTCAAATGTGTTTATGATTTTAAAAATGAAACTCTCACTTAATAAATTTGGTATGTTTAGTGAAAGTCAAATGTGTTTATGATTTTTGAAAGAAAGAAACTTATTTAACAAACTTAGGTATGCTAAATGGAGTTCAATTTGTTCTTATGATTTTCAAAAAGGGGTTTCTCATTTGACGTACTTGGACATGCCAAATTTATTTTACCTTCCCCAAGGGAAGGGGAACTCCCATTTAATAAATCTGGATATGTCAAGGGGGGGGGGTTCAAATATGTCTTGACTTCTTTTGTGTGTGTATAATTTATTACTTTTCAAAACAAAAGAAAAACTTCAACTCTAGCACATGTGAAGTATGCTAAGTGGAGTTTCAATTTTATATTATGATTTTATTCAAAAATAGAATCTCCATCCAACAAATTTGAGTGTGTGGGATGGGGATAGCTATTTTCAAAGAAAATGTGCTTTTGAAAAAGACATTAAAAATGGTTGATTTTTATTTTAAAAGAACCTCTATGTAACGATCATAGGATTTGTTAAACGAGATTTGGTTATATGTGTTTTGTGCCTTTTTAAAAATTTCTTATAAATTTTTGTGTAAAGATCTCTTATTATGTGAATTTTGAAAAAGTGCTTTAGAAAGACATGTTATTTTGTATAAGGGTTTTATTTTCTCATTGTTCATGGGATGAACCTTGCCCTCACCATCAGGATGGTGAAGAGGTTCTTAATTTTGGTCTTTTTCTTTATTTGATTAATTTTAATTTTCACCTATTGGGGGAACCCAATAGGGATTTTAAGACCTACATGGAGTGAGGTCCTAAAATCTAAAGGATGTTGGCGAGCTTTGCTTAAGGATGAAATAAGCTAACGAAAAGAATGATAGTCTCGGGCCTATATAAAATATAAGTCCATTATCGATGCCTGGAGATAATAGGTGCCTACTAAAGATGGAGAGAAGAACCTTCCCCAGTGGAGTCACCAGAAAAATCTGTGGTGTTTATTTTTGAGATGTGGGACACCACGTAGATTTTTGGGGGTACTTATTGAAGTGATTGGGTATGATATTAAGGAATTATGTACTATCTCAGAAGATAGAAATCACCACCCTATAATAGATCTAATCACCTAATAAAGACTCCTATGGCATGATAGGTCTTCGAATATACTAGAGATCTTTCTCATACTTTTCTCGAAAAATAAAGTAGAGTTTATTTTAAGCTGGGCTCGTTAATTACCTTTGGAGGCAAGCCCCATAGTTAATTACATCCTAAGGAATGGGAATCCCTTAAGAATACTCTTGATTAAAGTAGACAATTAAGGTCTCTAAAGATTTCTAGGTTAAAACTATCAAAGGATTAGCTACTTTAGAAAATCAGATAGATCAAGGAGAAGACTTATTTTTAAAATCTAAAGGGAGAAAGTAGGAAATGCTCATGATGCTAGGAAGCCTAGTGAGCATTCCAATCTACCCTATAATTGGGCTTTATATTTTTGAAGTTGAAGAGAGTTAATTATTTAAGTTGACATATTATTAGATTGTTGGGCTTATAATTTTATAATATATGATTGTGGAAATGCCTAAGAGGTGAGAATTTATGCTTGTAGCCTGCAAAGATAAACAACAACCTCATATCCTAAATCTAAGGAGCTTTGGCAAATGCCAAAGCACGACCTAAATCTAAGGAAAAAATGGGTATATGATTTACCTCCATAAAAGAGAATAAACTACCTGATTACTGGACTTATTATCGCCTAGAATGGCAGCCACCTAACTCCTCCTGCTCTTTAAATCCATGATATTATACATTCATTCATCCAGCTAAGGGGTTGCTACAAAAATTTATTATCTTGATTTAATTCCTAGGCTTCTATGTGAAGTTATGAGTGGTTTTAAAATTTTAGTTATGAGTTGTTAGTGGGATAGAAAATTTGATTTTATCCTAAGTGCCTACCACATCTAGGCCACTCATTCAAGCATCAATCATAAAAAAACTATGAAAAGCATGTTGTTCTAGTGCACAATCTAAACACAACATCAAATAATTTTATAGACTACCATAAAAGAATAAAAGACCACTACGGTCGGGTTCCGCCATATACCCAGAAAAGGGAAAAGAAAATGGATAGCCGAACTCTACCCTTATACAACCCGAATCATGAAAATAATACATGCTATGGGGGTCTTCTTTTCTTCATTTCTTCTTCCTCTTCCTTTTGATTTGATTTGCTTTAAAGGCATCATAGGGCATCCTGTGACTAAGCCTTCTGCCACCGCTCATCTATCTCCTTAACACTAATCATAATTCCTAACAAACAAAATTATATTAAAAAATAAAAGTATCTATACCTACAAAATAAATGTTAGCTAAACACACCATACAACCCAAGCTATTATATGAATAATTTGGACTTAGCACCCCACACATGGGTAACCAAGCTCGCTATCCTAACATGGGTTACGCTTAGGGACTAAGCAACTTACATTGCAAAAGCATTTATATTTTTATTACATTGGCCCCTTAAGCACAACCCCCTATAAAAAAATATGATTAGGCTAATCACGGCCTATCATTCAATCTACGAGGCATACACCCTAACATCCAGTCTAAAACATTACATCATAAAATAAAACACAACATCATACATACAACACCCTAACTTAGCACTAGAAGTGGTGACTTAGTATTCTAATGTGTGTGCTTAAGGCTTATGTGGCAAGACTTTACTAAGCTTCTTTAGTTTAAGTTTCAATTTAGAGTTTGAATTTGTTTAAATTTTACCTTTGGATGATTTCAATTTAAATGATTTAAAGATTTATTTTTTATTTTTTATTTCACTTTTATTTGGTTAAAATGATGTTTAGGTTTTCAAGAATGAATAGTAGAATGAATTCCATTTGTAGATAGAACTTGCCCTATTCTGCATCCTAACTCCTAAAGAATCTAACTAATGTACTTAAGTATCTTAATTTGCCCATTTAAATTTATGTAATTCATTTGATTTGATTTATTTGATTTGATGTAGAGTTTAGAATTTGAGTTTGTTTAAGTATTTGATTGATTGATTTTGGATTAGATGTTTTGGTTTAATTATATCATGATAATTCAATATCCTTAATACTTAATGAAGTTTAAGTTTGTTTAAATGCACGTGTTTTTTTGTTGTTTAATTTTAGATTAGAAGTTTTAATTTAATTAAATCTTGATAATTCAATATCCTTTTTAATTAATATCTAATTAATTTATTTGATTATGATTATGTGACTTAACTTTATGTTTATTTGATTTGATTATGGTTCATTTATTTATAGTTTGATCATATTAGGTTAATTGAGATTTTATTTTGATTTTAGTTTGATTCTTGTAATTAGAATTTTATTTTTAATCTCATCCATTTGTCATGTTTATGAAAGTTTGGTTTGTATTTTGATTTCATACATTAGATAGTTAATTAGTTTATCTTATTTACGTAGGTTGAATGAGATTTGATTTGACTACATATTAAATTGATGAGAGTCTTTCTTAATTTAATTTAATTTTATTTTATTTTATTTGATTAGCATTATTAGTTTATAGGTTTGCTTAGGTTCAATGTGATTATGTAATTAGTTTAATGAAAAGTCTATTTATGTTAATTATAAAGATTTGTTTAAATTCAATTTGATTTCATATTTGTTTAGGTTAATGATGTAATTAATGATTTAATAATTTAAGTTTAATTTAAGTTTTGATTAGTATTTAATTGCATTTTTGTTTGATTAATTTTAAGTTTCATATGATTAATTGATTTAATTAGTTTGCTTGAGGGGTATGATCAATTATTAAATTAAATAAATATTTGTTTAAATTTTAATTTGATTTCATATTTATTTAGGTTAATGATAATTAATGACTTAATGATTTTAATTTAAGATTTTATTAGCATTTAATTGCATTTTATGTTTGATTAAGCTTAAGTTTAATATGATTAGTTTGATTAACTTAATTAGTTTATTTAAGAGGTGTGATCAAATTAATTAGTAGATTAATTAAGTGTTTGATTTGAATTAATTTTAATGTGACTTATGAATTAATTTGGTTCAATAAGATGATGGATTAATTCATTAAGATTGCATTAATTAAATTTTAATTAATTAAATTTAATTAAGGGTAATTAAATTTCTAAATCATTAGATTAATTAAAGGTTTGTTTAATTAGAGATTAATGACTTAATTTCCAACATGTGAGTGATTTGATTCAGTTAAGTATTTTCTTAAGTTTGATTTGATTAAAGGATTATTATTATTACCATCATTATTATTAAGTGAATTAATTATTTATTTAATTTCAATTAAGTTTGATTATTTATGATTAGAGTTTTATTTGATTTGATTCATTTATTATATTTGTTTAATTTCATTAACATGTTTTATTTAGTTATTAGGTAGAAACATTTAATGGTTAATAAATTACCTTATTTCAAATGGATGTGATTTGGTCATATATTAATTAAGTTTACTTTAACTTTATTTGGTTTAATTTGATTAATATCAAATGATTACGTTGAATTGGTTGTTTAATCAATTTGATTTTTAGTTTATTTAATAAATAATTAATATTTAATTTATCTTAATTTGCTAAGTAGTTTCATATAATTAAGATTCAATACTTAGTGTTGGTTTAACAAGATTGGTTTGATTTTACATTAAAGTTTCATTGATTTATTTAATTATGAGTTTAAGTTAAAAATCTAATCATTAATTAAATGTTATTAACTCAATTAGTCCAATTATGTTTAAATTCAATTCCATTTAGGGATACATGATACTTTTCTGACTTAAGGTTTGATTACCAATCATTTGGGTATTACATCATTTATAATTTTGATTTGGTATTTAATTTTTTTTAGATTATGTTTTAATTAATTTCTTAATTGATTAAACTTTAATTTTAAGTGTTTGTTTGGGGTTCATTAGGATTCAAAAAATTACATTATTTTCTTAAGAGTCCTAGATGTCAACTAAAGTGATTTAAACCATTTTGAAGATTTTTGTAAATTTCTAGATTTTTATTTGATTTCTTTTATTTAAAATAGATAATCTAAACTTCAAATTTTAATTTCTCCTAATCTAGAAGTTATTTTCACTTGAAATTGTTATGGTAAGTGTGCTTTAACTTTAACTTCAATCTCTGAAAATTTCAACTCAATCCGACTTATATTTTTAGAGTAATTAATGAAACTTTACTTTTTACTAAAACCTAAATTAAGCTCAAATGCAAGAAAATTTGGATTTTGAAAATTGGATTCACTCAAAAGAATCCAACGAGCTATTATTTGTAATTTTCCCTTAAGTATTTTATTTTCTATAAATTTTTGAAGTTTGAGGTGATTTGAATAATTTTTAAATTAGAAAAATTTTGATTTTTTTTACTTAGCATAGTTAGTGCCGCGCTCAGCACTAATGTGGCAACGTAGTACGCCGCACGATTGGATGTGCGGTGCCACGGTGCACGCGCTGCGCCACGCGATGGTCTGTGCTCGTCGCTTTGATGAGCGGGAAAACACGCCAACACAGCAATAGCAACATGCGATTTGATTCGCTGGACGCGATCCGGCCCGACCTGATCGCATAATCTGAGGTTAGATCGTGTGATCGCATGCGTGATCTAAGCCCGATCGATAAACCACGGATCGTCCAGAATGCATCTAATGAGGCCGATTGCGACGCGATGATCCGAAGTTATACGATCCCCGCAAAACCGTGGATCGACCACCGCTGCTATTAACCGTAACATTAAAAAATAGGGGTATTTTGGAAAAATTGATAAATTCTAAGTGAAAACTTGTCCAAATGGACTCATTTTTGCATCTATTTGCACCAAATTTTTTTTATTTTTTAATTAGGATAATATAAAATATAAAATGCAGGATTATGCAGGATAAATATCTAAAATCGTGCAAACAATTGTCAGAAATGAAGGATCCTAAGGTCGGCTACATTTTAGAAAAATTTACCTTGCCGCGTATGGTTTCGGGCGACGGTGAAGATCCGAGCGTACTCTTAGGTATCTGAGGAAGCATTGGAATGATTTTTAACCTTTGCCTACCTTTAGAATGTCATCTTCTCCAATGTTCACCGTCGCCTAGCTGGAGAAGCTTATATTTGTGTTTTTGAGCTCAAAAATGGCTCAAAGAGGTGGGGGATGGGTTCCTTTTTGCTTTGGGGAGCTTTTGGGAGTTGAATAGTGGTAGGAGAAAGAGGAATGAAGCCTCATTTACCCCTCCTTTAATAATGGCCAAAAATCCATTCTTTTTGAATTTTGGCTCCAAAGTGTTGTCATCTTGTTTGGGGTCATTGGGATGGATGATGGATTGATTGAAGACTTTAGATTTTTGCTCCAAAGTCTTCTCTTGCTACCATATGATCAGCTCCATTGAATAAATGTACTTCGTTCAGTTACGTATTACTATGATGGAAAATTAAGCCGAGGACCATATCTATGGCAGAGGAGATCCATGAGAGATTTAATTGGGTTGGGGTTGATTTTGAGGCTGATCAAATGGGTTTGGTCAATTTGATCAATTCATAAGTCTGGTAGTTTAGTGATTTAGCTCAATTTGGATCATATCGTTAGGTTGACCAATTGGTCAAATTGGATCAAACCAAACTTAGGTTAGATTCAAATGATAATTTGAAGAGTTTTGGTATGATTAATTTGATTTAATTTGGCTTAGAATTGATTTTGGCTCATTTGGAATCAAATGGGTCAAGTTGACCAATTTGACTAAAATTTGCCAAATTGGCTTGGGTTATGGGTTGATTCATGTTCAATTGGCTAATTGAAGATGAATGTGGCCTTTGGTTTGAATCAATTTGGATTTAGGCCAAATTGACCCTTCTTTATTTGGGCTTAATGGCTCAATTGATCAAATTTGGTTTATATGGCTTGGTCAAGTTCAATAATCAATTTGGAATGAACTTGAGCCATTGGTTGCAATCAATTGGGTTAGGTCATGATTTGACCCAATTTAGTCCTTTAGGCCAATTTGGGTCAACTTGGATCAAATGGCCAATTGAGCTTGGTTTGGCTCAATTGGTGGTCAACTAATATTTAAATATTGATTTTGGGTTAATTCAAATCATTGGTTTCAATCAATTTGATGTTGGATGAGTTTTGGCTAGTTTTGGTTCATTTAAGCTAAGGGTTGACTTTGTCAAATGACTAAGTTAACTTGGCCTGACCCAATTGATTGCAATTGATCACCCTAGGGTGATCAACAATCATGGTGGAAGGTTTTGGTGAGCTTGGTTCAATCCAATTTAGGTTGAATTGGAAGTTGGCTCAAATAGGTCCTTTAGGTCACTTTGGGTCAAGTGGGCCTAAGTGGGTCAATTGGTTTTATTTTAGTTTAATTTTAGTTTAGTTGAACTTATACACGATCCCTAGATTGAAATACAAATTCAATGGCAATCAATTTAGAGTCTAATAGGTTTTTTGGTTTTAAGTCAAAAGGGCTAAGTTAGGCTTGACTTGAATTTGGTTTGATGATTATAGGTTTTATTTATCTTTGGATAAATGATCAAATGAATGATTGATTTGAGAGAAAATTCATTAGTTTTGACTTGATTTGGATAGAATTTGGCTAAGTCCAAATAATTAACTTAAAGGGCTTAGATTGAGTTTGGATTTGATTTTTGATATAGTTTTGGTCATTTGAATTTTGATTTCATTTATATTTGTGAATATAAATGAAGGAATAATTGATTTATAAAGAGATCAATTGAGTTTGATTTGATCTAAAGGAAATTTTGGCTAAGCTTATGAATGCGGTTCATATGGCTTAGGAAGCATCTTAGGATTTGAATTTGATTGTGGGTTTCAATCATTTGGAGTCAAATTTGAAATTAGATTTGGGATTTGAATTTTAATTTGAGATTTAGTTTGAGATTTGAATTTGAGTTTGATTTGAGAAAATGTATCTAGATTGGGTTTAGGCTATAGGATAGGTAATTTTCTTAAGCCCTAAGGCATAGCCTAATCTTATGATTAATACTTCTAAGTCTCTAGGCATAGGTTAAGTGTTCACCTAATCACTAGAAGTGTCTTATTACTAAGAAAATCTTAGTGTCTAGAAGATTCCTAAATCTAAGAGGATGGGGTTGAGAGCTCACTCCAGAAGTAAGGTCAACCTATATGTAGAAACATTTCAAAAATAAAATCAACAAACATAAACTTCCAAAAGCACGAATGAACTTCTTCACTCAATTCATTTTGATGAAGACTTCACTTCAATAAATAATAAAGTTCCAACATTCCTAAAATTTCAAAAAGCACAAAATTTGAAGATGGGCATTTCCATTAAATATATCCAAATATGTTGAATTGATGTTACATCTTCAAGCCAAAATCACAACTTTGAAATTCCACTCAACACATTCGACATGTGTTAAAGTTAGAATTTTCAAATTTTCAAAAAACACATATGAACATCTCCATTCAATATACCCAAATTTATTGAATGAATATTTCATTTCCAAATAAAATGACATTATTTTGAAATTCCACTTATCATATTCCATATATGGTTGGGTTAGAATTTCCTCTTTCGAAAAGCAATAATCACACATGAAAATACATCTTTGAAAAATGAAACATAATTGATTTCCATCTTACATACCCAATTTTATTAAATGAAAAAATTTCTTTTCAAAATCAACAAAACACAACAAAATTTTCAAAACAATTTTGAAACTTTATTTTGGCATACCACATTTGCTAAAGTGAAGTCTCCATTTTCAAAACAAAAGAAACACATTGGAACTTCATTTTAGCATACCATATTTGCTAAAGTGAAGTATCCATTTTTCAAAACAAAAGTTTGAAACACATTTTTGGAATTTCATTTAGCATACAAACTTGCTAAGTGAAGTGTCCATTTCATAAAATTCTAAACACACTTTTGGGAGCTTCATTTTTAACATATCATATTTTCTAAAGTGATGTTTCCATTTTCAAAATAAAATCCAAAATAAAAAGAAACAAATTAGGCTTTCCTTACCATACCCAAATTTGCTAAGGTTCCTATTTTTCAAAACAAAACTCTAAAAATAAAAGAAACACATTAGGATTTCCTTAGCATACCTAAATTTGCTAAGAATCTTATTTTGAAAAAATTTCAAAACAAAACACAGTTGGATTCCTCATTTAGCATACATAAATTTGCTAAATGAGAATTCCATTTTCAAATCACAAATGATTCACAAAACAAAGCAAACAAAGAAAAAGAAAAATTATTTTCAAACATCTCATTTAGCATACACAAATTTGCTAAATGAGTAAAACTCAAAAATCACAAATTCAAAATCTAAAAAAAATCAAATTTTAAATATGAACTTATGGAAGTATCTCTCCAAAAATATTTGAACCCATTTTTCAACATACCCAAATTTGTTGAAAGTAGATTCTATATTCAAAAAATTCCTCTTTCGAATCAAATCTCAAAATCTCTTCCAAATCCATTTGAGCTCGACTTAACACTTTCATGTTGTTGTGTATGGGTTCAAATTCTAAATTTTAATTCAAAATCAACAGGAATCTGATTCAAGTTTGTTTTCAACATTGCAAACTTTCATTCAACGTCGGTTGATTATGATTCGTGATTTGATTGGTAATGGCGCTTAGAGATATGTATTTCCCTTTCCCCACGGAATGGATCTGGCCCTGGATCAAGCCAACCTCCCATGATCTGACTATGCCCACCTCATCCACTTTGGTTGAGGTTTTGAGGGGTCCCGATTACCTATGAGGGCACTCCCCTCACGACTGTTAGTAGGAACATAGTGGCCAGGCAGGAGTCGGTCATTCGGGTTGACATGCCGTCAGATTATGAGATTCCTTCACTAAAGAGGAACATAGTGGTGGTTCCCATAGCAGCAGTACCAGTATCAGTACGTCCCATCGTTCCCCATGATTCCCCAGTTAGGGCTAACACTCACTCACTAGCACCTTCCAAGGGGAAGGCTCCCCTGATCCTAGGGATTGCCTCCCCTACTTTTTGAGATTGGGTCTAGCTCTTACTCTGCTCACCCTACCAAAACCCAAAGAAGAAACAAGAATCACATGATAAAGTTGTACCATACTCACATCAATAGGGAGATAGAGGTAGCTACCTGGTCTATTGTGGAAGATCTACCCATGATGGTTTCCTCGCTGGTTACAGCAAACCCATTCCATCCTCTCTCTAGGTCTAATAGAGAAGATTCCAGGAGGATTTCTACTTCACCTCCACCAGCAGTTTAGTTTCAGCCACCAGTTAGTCAAAGTAGGAGGTTATATGCTAGCCTTCATTCAATTCTACACCGAGTTGGCGAGCCTACGGACAATCTGAGTCTGGGGCTCAATTTAATTTGAGATCTGTTATCCCCCATAGTGTGGGGAAGCATATTACTGTGAGAGGGCCGGGAGGCCTGCATTCCGCCTCGTGATTATCGAGGGAGAGACATAGGTCTAGTAGATAGTCAACTGCTTCAGGCCTCATAGACTTTCCAGATCGATGTGCTACCCATGTCGATCACAATGACAACATTCTGTTAACGGGTACCACCCATCACAGAAAGAGGACTCCTGTGCAGAGAGAGTAGGTGGTGTCTCCACCACACCGCCCACCCTCCATCCACCATCTCTGATTCATGTTCCAGCCTCTCCTATTCCACCGAAGGCCATGTAGGCCATATCTAGGGAGAAGAGACCCCCCATTGGTGATCCGACACCAGGGATCTGTTCCATCCTACACCGCTACTGGCAGGTCGAAGCTCTCCGCCGACCTTCTACCCTAGTTGTGGTTCGAAAGGAATGCTGATGCTAAAGTATCATGGTCATCTCGTCACCACCGCCACCACAACGTACAATGGAGATAGCAGTTGCCGAGGGAGAAGGTGCTAGCCCAATTGCACCCATGATGATAGATCCTCCTAGGAGTGTTACCCAGAGTCAAAGGATGTGAGTGTATTTCTTCTAATGAGTATATCCTCACAGTGGTTAGCTCTCCAATCAGGGAGGTCCTCACAAGCATATGACAATGATCCCACCACCGGTCTGCCAAAGTCATTTATGTCAGTTCAGATAGATCATTCTATATGATATAGTAGCACATTATCTCATGGAGAAGAAAGAGATCCTAGGATATGATTGGTTTGATGATGAGAAGATCAGCTTTGATCCCAATGAGGATAATTTATTGGGAGATTCAGCAGGGGTTTGCATGGTAGACACCAGGGGATCCCTCCTTAGAGAGCAGACTATGGAAGGTGATGAGGCCAAGCAAGAAGACACAACCTACTTGACCCAACACCTCCTAGCATAGATAAAGCAGAAGCATGAAAAAATAGATAGGATGGAGAAGAGACTCAAAGATCTATTAGCAAGTCTTAGCATTACAGAATCAAGCCTCAACAGTTCATCGTACCATAGTTGAGACCAGTCAGCTAGAGTTGTTGCATGTCTTGGATCTGGCCAAGACTTTACTTCCAATAGAGAAAGTAGCACCAACATGTATAAGAAGGTAGTGGAAACCTGATGCAACATATTGTGCATTTCAGAGCGTTCTTGCAACGCTGGTGGCAGTGATACTTTACTCTTCCATCTCTTCGTCAGTAGCTTAGCGGGGATAGCTTTTGATTAGTATGCTCAACTTCTCAATAGTTCAGTAAAGATTTTTGTTGAGTTTGACCAACTCTTTATCAAGAGATTTGTTGAAGCTCAGCAAAGGGTCACTGTTACCGATCTCATTGTGGCTCAATAAAATCATGGTGAGTCCCTCATTGATTACACTCGGATGGGATAATTTGAGTATGAAATGAGAACCTCAACAAAGATGCCATCAAGATTCTATTTAATAATATCCATGGCCCGGTCGCCTTCATGCTTAAAGGTTTCAGCATCAAAACTTTTGAGAAATTAATCAACAAGACGGCTAGCTTGCAAGGAGAAGCCAAGCAGTTGCCTTCTCCAGATCTACTAACAAATCCAAAGTCACAGAAGGTATATGAGAAGAAACTCAGAGAAATTATAGCAGGGTAAACAGCCGGTCAGAGAGCAGTTTGAGAGACCTCATGCTCTACAGCCATCTCTTCCACCTCCTCTACCACCACCAAGGCAACCTTATCGGTAGCCACAGCAGCCTCCATGGCCTGTACTGCCACCTCCTCAGCCACATCATCAGCAGTAGGGATACACATACCCGCCACCAGGTAGCTATGGACCACCTACTCTTTTGGATAAACTCAACAAGCCTTATTCATTTAATAGGGAGGTAATTAGGAAGAGCTTTAATAATCTCTTAAAAGTCGATACCACCAACCTAGAGACCAAGAAGTGGGAAAAGCCATATCCTAATCCCCTACCACAGTATGCTAGGTCATGTTCTGGAAGATTGTTTCACATTTAAGGACTACCTTGAACATAGTTTCAAGATCGGTGCTATAGTCATCCCGAAGAAATACCTTATGGAACAACCATCCAGTTCTTTAGGGTAATCCTTGGGGATACTTGCGATCCTTCCAAAACCAAAGAAGGTTGGGATATCTCTTTATCCAAAACCTCTAAGAAATTTATCTCAAAAATTAAGAAACTTTCCTTGCAGGTGCCTAAGCCAGCTCAATCCCCCAACATCAAGGAAGGTTTGCAAGTTACCAGAGCCAACTCAGGGAAAGGAGGAGCTCAGCAGCAGCAGCAGCATGTGCCAGCCTGGGATACATCAGCGACTACCTCCACTTCAGCTAACTCCTCTTCTTCTAGTAGACGTCTTGTATCAGTGGATGAGAGCATCAAATCTCTCATCCCTCTTAATTTTCTTGATTTCTACTATCAAATCCAAGAAATTGAAGAATAAAGCTAGTTTGAATTACATCTATGTCACTTCTGATGGGTTGTCTAAATCTATTCCTAATGATAACTCTTCAAGTCTACACAGCAACTGTAATAATTCTGATCTTCCTCTTCCTGATTCAGAGTTGGATTTTCCCACTCTGAATACTATGGGTTCGCCTATGGAGATAGACTTGGAATCAGCTGATTCTGAGGGTCCCAAGTAAGAAGCTGTAGGTGAGCCTGACGTGTAGGTAGAATCTTCCATTACCTTACCACAAGAGACCCACCGTATTGGCAAGTTTCTACCTCCTATGGTAGCACCTCAAGATAGAGGGAAATAAGTCATTGGTGCAGAGGATTGAGAAGCCCCTCCACTGGATGCTTCACCCTTGGATTTGTTTATGGAGGACTAGCCCAAGGTGGACTATAATGTCCTCTCTCATCTAAGAAAGTTGACATCTAAGCTAAGCATAGATGATGCCCTTGTCTTATCTAAAGAGATGAGGGAATCATTAATCAAGGCTCTCCTTGATCATGAAATATTCTTAGCTCAGTTGATCACTATTGGTGAGGAGGCACATTATTCCATAAGAAGCTCGGGTGATCACTATCACAGATGAAGACCTACTTCTGGGGGACATGGAGCACAACTATCCCC
Source organism: Cymbidium sinense (assembly GCA_021442155.1). NCBI lineage: Eukaryota > Viridiplantae > Streptophyta > Magnoliopsida > Asparagales > Orchidaceae > Cymbidium > Cymbidium sinense. The sequence goes on along the minus strand of CM038221.1, from coordinate 70,130,578 downwards.
TCTACATTATAGTTGATATGGATAGATTTATACTTTCTAGAGTTCTCATCGATCCATGTGCATCGATGAACATTATGAGTCTAAAGACCCTTATCTATTTGAGGATAGACATCTCCACACTCCGAGGAGACCAGATAATGTTGAGAGGATTCAATGAACAAGGCGAGAGGGCTTTACGTTCTATAGTGTTACCTTTGGAGATAGGTGACTGGAAGACTAAAGCCAAGTGTTATATCATTGATTTGAGTACTTCATTCACCATTTTTCTCGGTAGACCTTGGATACATCAGAACAAGATGATTACATCCTCCCTCCATCAGTGCATCAAGTTTAGGAAGGATGGGATTGAGTACTATGTCAAAGGAGATGAAAAGTCATTTTCAGTTAGAGATGTTGAGATATATAAGGATGTGACCTACTATCTTCCTCAAAAAACCCTTTCTTGTGAACTTGGACAAAATTTAAATTCAACAGAAAAAGAAAAAGCAAAAGAAAAAGAAAAGAAAAATGAAAATTCAAGTGAACAAGAAAGGGAAATTGAAGAAGAAATAAAGCCACATATTACATTCCACTCATAGTTCATTCCATGATATGGACATATGGTTAGGATGACTCGACCTCCACTAGATAGAGGTAGAGGCAGAAGCAGAGGCAATTCTAGAGGTGGAAGACCCCCTAGTTGGCCATCAGCCAATAGGGGTTATGTTCCAGTTCATAGGAGTACCCCTACTATTCACATAGACTTGGAATCCAGCTCAGAGGATGAGTCTAATGTGATTAATATACCATCCAACCCCTCTTATCGGGTTTCATTAGAGGTGACACTCGAGCCAAACAAGCGATGAAGATCGGGCCTCCAGACAAAGCAAAGTATTCGAATCAAATGCATGTGAAACTATCAGGCAATAGTTAAGAACCTTAGCTCTAACCTCACTTTCATCTCAAAAGGTTAAAGGTTTAGTAGTTATGGAAGCCCCTCAGTATTCCAAAGATATGAAGCTGAAGAGATTCTTTTTGGGATCATCCTCCTCAAGTCCTAAAGTTGATGTAGAACTTGAGAAGAATTCATATAAAGAATTAATGGAATTGCCTTTTGATTGGTTTTCTCCTTGTGTCCTTAATCTTGTAAAGAAGAGTTTGATTCCTTATACATGGTCTAAGCACATGTTAGAATACTTCAAAAAGCTATGGAGCAACACAGGCAGGGAGGCACAATCAAGATCAAGACTAGGATTCGGTACAGTGGGTCCAGTCGATGACGATTTCTACTTAGTTGTCACCAACTATCTGGAGTCTGATAGGTTCTTTTCACACCAAACCAACTCTTATTATGATGTGTGTTTAGAAACCTCAGATGATCCAAATGATCTCCAAATCAAAGATGCACTGCCAAAATTTGAAGAGAAGATCCATTCAATAATGGACAAGCTTAAAGAAATCAACCTCATGATAGAAGAAAATTCACACCCGACATACATCAGTTTGTTGTTGAATGAAGAAGAAACCAATGACTTAGTTAAGCTATTGACTGTGTTTAAAGATTGCTTTGCATGGAGTTATGAAGAGATGTATGGATTATCTCCTGACATAGTAGTCCACAAACTAGCAATAGATCCTAGCATTAACCCTATCAAGCAAGCTCCTAGATGCATACAATTAGAAATCGAACAACATGTCATTTCTGAAGTCAAGAAAATGATCGATGTTGGTTTTATTATGGAAGAAAAATAACCCTACCTGGTTAGCTAGTGTCATCCCAGTTAAGAGAAAGAATGGCCAAATTCGTATATGTGTCAATTTCAGGGACTTAAACAAGGCATGTCCTAAGGATGAGTTTTCTCTTTCTATACCAGAATTAATGGTGGACATCACCTCATCTCATGTTGTTTTCTCCTTCATAGATGGGTCATCTGGCTACAACCAAATCAAGATGGCCCCCAAGGATGAAAGAAACACTGCTTTTCAAACCTCGATCAGAATCTATTGTTATAGGGTCATGCCTTTCAGCCTTAAAAATGTTGGTGCTACATACCAATGGGCCATGCCTCAGATCTTCAATGAACTCATACATCATCAGTTTGAGTGCTATGTTGATGATCTAGTAGTCAAGAGTAGAGAAAAGGAAGACCGCCTCTTTGACTTGAGTAGTTTTTGAATGGTTAAGACAATATAATCTCAAAATGAATCTCCTGAAGTATGCATTCGAAGTAGCTTTAGGGAAGTTCTTTGTTCCATTGTCCGACACTAGGGAATAGAAATAGATCCACAAAAGATTAAAGCTATCTTAGAAATGCCACCTTCTAAGAGTTTAACTCAACTAAGATCTTTCTAAGGACGGTTGGTTTATCTAAGATGCTTTATTTCCAACCTATCGAGGAGATGCAAGCCATTCTCAACACTTATCAAAAAGGACACCAAGTTTAAGTGGGATGACAAGTGAAATCATGCCTTTGAAGATATCAAGCAGTATTTGGTAAAGCCGCTAGTTCTAGCAGCCCCTATCCTGGGCAGGCCACTCATCCTCTACACCGCTGCATTGGACGACTCCCTCGGTGCTTTGTTGTCCCAAGCCAATGACGAAGGGAAGGAGAGTGCTCTCTACTACCTCAGTCATCATCTGATTCCTGCTAAAGCAAAATATCCACCTATTGAGAAACATTGCCTAGCTTTGATCTTTGCCTCCCAAAACTATGACACTATATACTTTCTCATAAGGTGAGCTTGATTTCCAGAACCAATCCACTGCAATATCTCATGACATGGCCAATGCTGTCCATAAATTTGGCATGATGGTCCAAGATTCTCTTGTAGTTTGATATCTCATTTGTACCCCTCTGTGCGGTAAAAGGACAAGCACTAGCAGATTTCATAGTAGCACACCCACTTCCTGCTAATTCTCCGCTAAGTGATGATCTCCCTGATGAACAAATAATGAAATTAAGTGAGGCTGACAACCACCGATGGGAGATGTATTTTGATGGTGCAGCTTCTTTCCATAAAGGGGAAGCACCATGACCTACTCTTCCAGGAAATGCAGGGGTAGGAATAGTTCTCTTAACTCTAGACCGCGATGTGATGAGATTCTCATACTATCTTTCCAACCCCTGCACTAACAACAAAGCCGAGTATGAGGCTTTGATTGTCGATCTGGAGTTAGCCATCACAGTGTGTGTCAAGAGCATCAACATCTTTGGGGATTCTCAATTGGTCGTCCATTAGATTGTCGGGTCCAACAAGGTTCTCAAACCTAAGCTTCATCATTACCATGAGTATACCATGAAGTTGTTGGCCCCAATCCCTGAAGTCACCATCTACAAGGTTCCCTGAGTAGAGAACACAGTAGCAGATGTTTTCGTCAAACTTGCCAAAGAATTGGCATGTCCAGAAGATGAGTCCATTCCAATAAGGGTTCAAAATAGATAAGTCCTATCCCTTATTGATGTTGAACTCATCAAGAGACTTTCTCTTGAAGGGGAGGTTGTCATTGCCTATAAGGACAAGGAGCTAGATTGGAAGAAACCATTCATAGACTATTTGAATATCAGCAAACTACCTCAAGAAAATTCACAAGCCCATCAAGTGAAATTACACCCTATGCTCTTATTGATGGCACCCTGTACCGATGGTCCTTTAATCAAATATGGTTACATTGGTTAGATAAACATAAGCTTGTGGCATTACAACTGAGGTACATTTAGGTCTATACAGAGCGCATTAATCAGGTCTGAAGATAAAGATGAAGACCAAGATACTAGGATACTACTGGCATTTGATGATTACAGAATGCATGGATGTAGCTAGGAGATGCCATAAGTGTCAAGTACACGGTGTGGTCTTACATTAAACACCCAACATTCTACACCCTACATTGGCCTCATAGCCATTTGAGTGTTGGGGTACCGACATTGTGGGTCCTATCGATCCTCCTTCTTCCAAGGGGCATCAGTTCATCTTAGCTGCCACAGACTACTTTTCCAAGTGGGCGGAGGCAATCAAACTCAGAGAGGTCAGTGCTCAGCATGTGCTTAAGTTTTTCAGGAACCATATCGTATATAGGTACGGGGTGCCTCGATGAATTATATCTGATAATGGTACTAATTCAAAAGCACCAAGATCAAAAACTTTTCCAGAAGACATGGTATAGATTGGAGATACTCCACCATCTATTATCCCAGAGCAAATGGTTTAGTAGAAACTCTCATCCAAATACTAAAGAAGACTCTTGATGATAATAAGCTATAGTGGAATGAGCAGTTGGTTGAAGCCTTATGGGCCTACCGCACCACATACTAAACTCCAACTCAATCTACCCCATTCTCCTTAGTGTATGGGTCCAAAGCCATTCTACTATTAGAAGTCCAACTCCTATCACTAAGGATAGCAATGGGTAGTAAAATCACTACAGCATTATACCAAGTTGCAGTTAGAAGAGCTCAAAGGTTTGGAGGGGAGGCACCTACGGGGGTGCCAAAACATCTAGTTGTACAAAGCCAAACTGATTCAAGCTCATAACAAGCTGGTCCACCCTAGGTCTTTTCATGTAGGAGAACTTGTGTTAGTCCTAAGGAGACCAATTATTTCCTGTCAAAAGATGGGAGACAAGTTTGAACTCACTTAGGAAGGCCCCTATGTTACAGAGAAGGCATACCAAAGAGGATCTTATCAGCTCATTGATTGTAAAGGGGAACACCTGATGCTTCGAATTAATGGGCTCTATCTGAAAAAATATTACCCATAAAAATCATGTTTTGAAAATAATTCTATCAATTAACAATATCTGATTCCATTTCATCAAAATCTTCTCTTCTTTCGAAGCATTATTTGCTTGTCTTGTGAATCTGCCATGACGTGTCTAGGATAGGTGTAAGAGTCCCCTAATGGCATCCTATCTCTCTCTCACAACACAAGCATAATTCCCGATTAGAACGGGTGTGAGAGAACCCAAGAGGCATCCTATTTCGATTAGCACTACTAAATTAGGTGTAAGAGAACCCGAGCGGCATCCTTTCTTAGTGGGAATTCTTGGTTGCCATCCGTGGCACCATTTCACCCAATTCTCCAAGCGTGTTTTGGATAGGTGTAAGAGTCCCCCAGCAGCATCCTATTCCCTTTTACACAAGCACAACAGATACATATTTTCTTCTCGAGCTATTTTGATCTGGGAACAAGCTCCTTGTGGCACTCACTCATTAGCTGCTCTAGGTGTTAAAAGGATGTGAGTCTCCGAGCTTTCTTTCTAGGCTGATTGTTGTAGACTGACAGGCACCTTAGGTTGGTTGATGTTTATTATGCTGATAGCGACTCACCCGGTGGATACATCACACTTAGCAGATATGAGTCCCCGTGCTTTCTCCTTGAGTTAGCCATCGAGCACCTATTTGATATATGACTAGCCACATCATTTTCTCTAGGGTTTTGGATCAAGACTTTCATGGTCCCTTCCCTGGGCATTCTATTTGGATCACATCCTTTGTGACCCATTTAAACACTTCCTGTTACTCTTGGATTGGACAGTCCTCCTTTCCCAATAGCCACCCTTGTGGTTAGAGAATTTATTCAACAAATGCGTAGATTCTCCTATGGTTCAATAAATCTGAGATAGGTCTAGGCTGATATGAGCTCCTTCTTAGTTTGATCCCTTGCAAACCAATAGGGTCACCGATAAAACAACCTAAATAAATAAATAAGAACTTTTTGCTTGCGGATTAGGAATTCAAGCCTCCAAATGGCTCCTTTTCTCAAGCAGGCATCCTATCTTTAGGGCAGTGTCAGCAGAACTCCCTATAGCAATTGCCTGACTACTTGAGTTGAGATAAGTCCCTAAGTTAGCACTCTCTCCATAGTTGCCCTTAGGTCAGTTCAATCAATTTTTTCCACAAGTAGGTTGCATCGTCAATCATTCTGCTTTGGAAGATATAAGGCTATGATGCATTGTTTCTAGCATGACTGTCATAAACCGATGGGCTACCCTAGGTTGAGTTCGATTGTTGCCCAAAGTAACCAATCACCACAGTGGTCTTATGTAATGGAAGATGTGAGTCCCCGAGCTTTCTTCTCCTTAATTAATCATTATAAATCAAAAGGCACTCATTTGACTGGGAAGCTATTCCCTTTGGTTCAATAAATCTGAGTTAGGTCTAGGTTGATATAAGCTCCTTCTCAGTGTGATCCATCATAAACCAATAAAATCCATCAAAATAAACTAAAAAATGAAATTAATCTTTGACTATCTTTGAGTTGATTTAAGTCCTCCAACGGTATCCACTCAATAGTCAGCCCTAGGTCGGGTTCAATCTGTTGCCTTGCCAACCAATCACCCCAGTGGTTCCTTATTCGGCTACTTTCTTCCTCACTTGACCACAGTCAAAGGCATCCCTCTGTTAGTCTTACAGAGTTGATTGACTACTCCCTTTAGATTGGTAAATATGTAGTAGATCAAGGCCATCATGGCCCCTACTCAGTACAGTCCATCGCAAACTGATGGGATCCATCATAATCAAAACAACTAAAAACTAAAATTAATCTTTGACTATCTTTGAGTTGATTTAAGTCCTCCTGTGGCATTCACTCAATAGTCAGCCCTAGGTCAAGTTCGATTTGTTGCCTTGCCAATAGATCACCCTAGCAACTTGTCCCTACTTTGGAGGATGTAAGTCTACTATGCTTTCTTCCTAGTACAGCTGCTGCATGCCGAAAGACATTCCTTTGGTTGGATAGCCCTACTTTGGACTACCCCTATAGATTAGTAAATCTATAGTAGATCAAGGCCATCATGACCCCTATTCAGTATAGCCCATCGCAAACCAACAAGACCCATCTCAAAATATAAAAATTTGAAACAAGTCCAATGAAACAAACATAATCAATCCAAATTTGCTTCTCCTCAATGAGATGCAAATCTTTCTAGTTGCCTAGCGAATCTTGAATTATAATCCTACAGCGGATTTCACAACCCTTCCTCCCAAGTGGATGACTTGAATTTTCCTCCTTAGTGGAGAGTTCCCTTTTTTATCCCCGGTGGAGTCAAAACAAACATAATTAAACAAACTAAACAAATAAAACTGATTTCTCCCCCCAGTGAGACTCAAATTAAACCTCTCATCCCCTTATGGATGACTTGAACCTACTTCCGTAGTGAAAAGTTCACTTACTCTATCTCTAATGGATTCCTCCTTCCCTCTCTTATGTCTTTGACATAAGTAGAGTCACTTTGCACTAAGCTCTGGATTCCTTCTACACATGAGGTTAAGACAAGATCATTTTTGTTAGTGTTTGTGATCGTTTGGTGTTGTTGATCATTTTGGTCAACACCAATACGTGCGATGTACCTTGTCAGTCACACCACACCTGTTGGGCGCCCTTTGTTGGCCTCATTTTTAGGATGAGCTCTCAACCCCTTCATCTTAGACATAGGACTTCTCTTAGACATTATGGGTTCCTTAGCCTTAAGATATGTCTAATGATTAGGTGGACGCTCAACCTAACCCTAGAGACTTACAAGAGTTAGCCATAGGAATAGGTCATGCCTCAAGGGTGTTAGGAAAGTTTGTCTACCCTATAGCTTAAACCAAATTTCTCACTTCCTTCCTTCAAGTCAAATTCCAAATCAAGTCAAAACCAACTCCAAATTCTAAATCAAATCAACATCAAACTTAAATCAATTCCAACTTAATTGATTTTTCTCAAACTCAAATCAATTCCAAGTGATTGAAACCCATGATTGAAATTCAAATCAAATTCCAAAATCTTTCCTAAGTCACTTTGATTTCCCTCTTATGGACTTGCCAAAATCAATTCAAACTCATGAAATTTTCTTACAACTCATTTATATTCTCATTTATATTCACATATATAAATAAAATATGAATTCAAATCAATCAAACTAAACCCGAAAATAAATCCAAAATCCATGGTCAAATCCAAAAATTTTTCCCAAGTCCTTTGATTCCCTCTCAAATCAAGCTCAAATCACTTCAAATTCAAGAAATTTTCTCATAACCCATTTATATTTACATATATAAATGAAATATAAATTCAAACAATCAAAACCAACTCCAAAAATCAAACTCAAATTCAACCAAAATTCAACCTAAGCCTTTCAAGTCAAACTCTTGAACTTAGCCAAATCCAATTCAAATCAAGCCAAATTCTTGATTTTTTTCATGATTCAATCAATCCTATAATCATGAATCCAAATATAAATACAAACTTCAATTACCAAACCAAAACTAATTTCAAAAATTAAACCCAAGTCAAACTCATGTTCACCCTTTGAACTTGAAATTGTCAAATGAATCAAAATCCATTTCACTTCAAATCTCTTGCAAATGGATTTATATTTCAATCATAAGTCCATATGTGAGTTCAATCAAACTTAAATCAAGCTTTGGCCAAGCCATTTGACCTACTTAGGCTCACTTGACCCAAAGTGACCTAAAGTATCCCTTATGAGCCAAATTGTAATTCTACCCAAATTGGATTGAACTAAGCCCAACTAAGCCTCACATTGTGAGCAACAATCATCATGAGATGATCAATCACCCAAATTGGGTCAACCAAGTCAAACCTAAGGGTTGACCAAGTCAACACTTAGCCAAAATGAAACCTAAACTAGTTAAAATCCACCATAGGCCAAATTGATTGAAACCATTGATCAAAACTCATTCATGATCAATGTTTGAAATTGACCAAGTCATCATTGAGCCTAACCCAGCTAATGGCCACTTGACCCAAGTTGACCTAACTTGACCTAAAAGTAAAAATTTGTCAAAACTTTATCTAAGCCAAATTGATTGAAATCACTGGGTCAAATTCATTCTAAAATTATTGTTGAACCTCAATTGGCCAACTAGACTAAACTGAGCCCAATTGACCATGAATCCAACTTGACCTAAAGGGTTTTTGAGCCAAAATCAAATTAAACCAAAATTGATTGGAAACAAAGATATCAATCCATTTCAAATGACCAATAAAACCTAAAAAACCCATGACCTAACCTAAATAGTTTAAATGGGTCAAATTGGTCAACTTGACCCATTTGACCTAAATGAAATCAAATGAACCAAAATCAAATCTAAACCAAATTGAACCAAACCAAAGTTGCCAAAACATTTCAAAAGGTCATATGAACTTGACCCAACCCTTGGTTTGACCCAATTTGACCAATTGGTCAACTTGACCCAAGTTGACCCATTTTAGCCTAAATGGGTCAACATGAGCCAAATCACATCAAACCAACTCCAAATTCAATGAAACTTGGCCTAACCTATTTTTCAATCATATCAAACATATTTAAACTTAAATCAAGGTCAAATAACCATTTTACCCTTAGGCCATAGGGTAACCTAAAATCAAAACCACTTGGAATTTGGTCAATTCCTTTGCATGGACACTTGGCATCCTCTTAGTGGACCAAATGGTCACTAATGGGCATGGTGCACATGACCCATTGGGTTTGGATCAGCCAACCTAACCCAAGGTCAAAACTGACCACTTCCTTCAAATTAAGCACATGGAAATCCTTCCTCCACTCAATTAAGGGCATGGCAACTTCCACACTACCTCCCGTTGACCAAAATGAGCGATGTACAAGCCCTAAACGGCCTAACAACCCATTGCATGAGATCAATTGGATGAAAATGGCAAAACTCATCCAATCCTTCAAGGGGGGATATACTCCCCCTAATTTCATTTCAATTCAACAGTCTCCTATTCGATTGAGCTAAGGGAAGCAAGAGGAAATATTTCTAAGCCTCCCCAAGCTCTCTCAAGCCAAATTCAATCTCACTCCACAATCAATACCAAGCCAATTCCTCTTGCAAGCTTCATCAGAGGACTCAATCAAACTTGCCTAAACCATTTTCCAAGTTCCAAAGGTAAGGGAGGGGTGACTTTGAATAAGGCCATGAGCATTTGAAGGTGAAGTTGGTTGATAGGAAGATCCATCCAATCTCAACACCTCAAACCTTCAACAAGGCTTCCTTTCCACTAGACGAAGCTACTTCAAGGGATTCGAGTGCTGGTGATAGCCTCTGGTAAGGTATGACATTAAACCGAGCTTAAACTAGACATGGTGTGGTCCTTTTGTGAAAAAAATTCTCACCTCAAGAGAATTTGATCGTTAGATGTAATCTCCCTTGCATGGTGATGATGCGGGTTGAATTACCTAATTAATCATGAAATCTTCAAATTTATATCTAAGTGTAGAAAAATCAAAAAAATAATGAAATAAATTGCATATGAGAGATAATTGAATGTAGAATATTATAAAATTAATTTTGATGGATTTTGAACTGTGTTATTTTCTCAATTTAGGTTTTATTGAGAATATAATTAGGCTAATTACCCTCTGATTATTCCATTAATTAATCTCAAACTTCTCATGTGTATTTAGAGGGATGAGTTCTGCCTCCCCTAATTTTTTTGGGATTTATTAATGGTTTAATTAGGGTAATTATTGGATTCATTCCTATTTACTCTCCTAATGTAATCAAGCCTATTTAAGTGTGTAATCAGTGGTTTAATTCCTTGGTTAAATTAATTAATATTTGTTTAAGTGAATAGGACATTTATGGAATAATTTTGGGATATTTTCCTTAAGCAATTCCTTAAACCCTCTCTTTCTTCCTTAATCCAAACTTAATTAAAGATTAATCCACTAATTACTTACCTAATTAATTTGATAAAATTCTAAAACCTTCCATAACTTAATTAATACATCTTGGGTAGATGCTTAGGTGTTCAATAACCTAAGTGGTTTAAGGAAATCAAAACCTAATCCACATGTGTGGGGAGGGTTATGAAAGTACTTAACTTAAACCCTTTAGCTTAATTAATCATTAATTGTAAGCCAAATGCATTAGGCCCTTTTCTTCCTAGGTGCATTGCTATTTAAATTCTTTGCATGATTTTATGTCATATGATTGGCTCATAATTATTTGATTAAATATGCTAAGGTGGTATAGGTAAGGGGTAATTAATATATTTTATTTACACCTTAACCTAATCAAAATATAAAAATCATCTAATCATCTAAAAATTAAACAAAATTAATATACATATATGGGAATGGGTTAGGACCAACAAACCCTCTTCACATTTCTCAAATTGAAATCAAACTCAAAATCAAACAAAATTTCTTTAGAACCAAATTTGATTTGCTTTAAATAATTATATTCCATAGGATTGTCTTTAGAAATTAATTAGGGTGAATGAATTTACATTGCTTGCATCACTTTATTGCTTTCCTAGCATGCTAAATGAGTATGTCATATAAAACTCATGCATTCAAATCTTTTAAAAATTAAAATTAAAATGAAATGTTTCTTTATGTTAAATGGCATATTTTGGATAAAGTAAAAAAATATGAATGGCTATTATGACTATTAAATTAAAAATTATTTTCAAAATTTATAAATCAAACATTAAAACTGAAAGGTATGCTACTTAGAATTATTTAAGAACTTTCATGCGAGAAATATAAAGATATGTATTATGTGGCTTTCCTTCTCCCTCTCTTTCTTAACATAAGATTGTATAGGATTTGCAAAGTGTATAGTCCATTTGAAAAGGACACAACACTTGCTCAAATCCATCCCTATACATTCTTATGTCATGACTTAAGAAGGAATTTCACATCACACATACAAATTAAACAATCAAACCAAAAACAAATAAATATAAACTTTTGCATCTTTCTTTTTTCATTTACTTCATTTGTACATGCATATGATTTTAGAATGATTGTTATGGGGGATTAGGATGAGCATTGATTATAAGACTATGTCTTATATACCATGTGAAGCCTTTGGAGCAACCACCTTCCAACCATCTAAAAGGAGGAACCAAAAAAGAAGAAAGAAGAAATAAGAAAAGAAGAAATGAAGACCCCCCATTACATGAATTTCCTTACTTGATTGCAAATTAATTCATTTGTAATTTGGGTTGTATAAGGGTAGAGCTCGACTACCCAATTTGTTTTCGGGTTTGTGCGGTGGTGCCCAACCATACTTGGTCTTCTATTCTTTTGCGTTAGCTTTATAAAAATGTTTGATATTTTGCTTAGCTTGTGCACTAAGATGGCATCATTTTTTGAGTTTCTTCCTTGCTTGATGTATGGCCTAGATGATGATTAGGCTCTTAGGAAAAAAATAAATCTTCTATCAAATTAATCAATTCAAAATTAAAAATAAATAATTCATAACCTCACCTAAAGCTTAGGATAAAAATCAAGATAAAATAATTAGTAACCCTTAGTTGGATGAGTACTACTTTCCTAATATCATGCATAAAAGTATATTATTTCACTCTTGAATTGGAGGGCATCCACCTTTGCCAAAGAACTTGGCTTGACTTGTGAGAGCCATGGTGGAAACACACCTCCTTATCTTGCTGATTTTGGCTCATAATTTAATTTCTCATGCATTAGGCATAAATATCCTAAAGCCTGTGTCAAATTGATTATCCAAAAATAAAAATGTAATAAAATTTGCATTAGATTTAAGTCATTAAATCATGTCCTACATGATCTAGTCTCTTAGGGAGTGTGTTTAAGGACTTAGTCTCATTCTAAATAAATAACAACCTTGATATCTTGCATAAACATAAGACTTGCCTACATGAATTTAAAATATAGGAGGAGTTAGTTGGTGGCCACCCCTAGGTGGTTGTAAGTCCAACAGTCAGGTGGTTTATCCTCTCTTTTGGATATAAACCAAATACCAATTTTTGCCTTAGATTTAGGTCGTGGTTTTGACCCTTGCCAAAGCTCCCTAGATTTAGGTTTAGAGGTTGCTTCTCCCCTTTATGGGACCTATGCATAAATCTTCACCTCTTAGGCATTTCCATAACCTTGTATTATGGAATTGTAAGTCTTACATTTCTAATAAAAATTCAACTCAAACAAATTAACTCAATTTCAAAAATGTAAAGCCCAACCATAGGGTAGTTCGGGATTCTTACTAGCTTCCTAATATCCTAAGCATCCCCTACTTATTTTCATTTGGCTTCGATAAGAACTCCCTCCTCTTGGTCGATCCCACCTGACTTTCTAAAAATAAACCAATCGATTGATAGTCCTACCCTTTCAAAATCTTTAGAGACAACAATCATTTACCTTAATCGACAGTATTCCTAAGGAATCTCATTCCTTAGGATGTAATTAACTATGGGGGCTTGCCCTTGTAGGGAACTTAACGAACCCAGTTTAAAATAAACCCTGCTTTACTTTTCTATGTAAAGTAGGGAAAGAATCTAAGGAATATTCTAAAGACTCATAGTCCTTAGGAGTCCTTATTGAGATGATTAGGTCCATTGTATGGTGGTGACTTCTATGTCTCAAGATAGTACACCTTTCCTCAATGTCATACCCGATCATCCTAATAAGAACATCTGCGGATCTACATGGCATCACAATAAGACATTTTATATATATTTCTATCTTTATTTATCCTCTTCTTTTTTTGAAAAGGGGATAGATGAAGGCGGAGATGTATATAAAATGAATCTTAAAACCCACAGTATGTCTTCACTTTTCCATTTGGGATGGATTTGGCCTTGGATAGAGCCAGCCTCCCACAGACTGACTTTGTCCATCTAATTCACTTTCGTTGAGGATTTGATGGGGCCAGGATCACTAGTGATAGGGAAGCCCTCATTATTGTCAGTAGGAGCATGGTGACTAGGTTGAACCCAGTCATCCATGTCAAGTTGCCTTCAGATTCTGAGTTTCCCTAACTTAAGAGAAAGGCTATGGCGCTCCACGAAGCTTGCGCCACCTGTTTAGTTTTTTCCCATTACTATCCCAAGACGCGGGCACTCCACTCACTGGCTTCTTCTAAGATGAAGGTTGCCCTGATTTCAGGGATAGTCTTCCCTACCTTTGAGGTAGGGTCTAGATCACATACTGCTCCTCCCAGCAGAACTCAACACCATAATAGATGCCATAAGAGCAAGCGGCATCATGTGTGCATAGTCAAGGAGAGGCAGTTTCTCAGGTTACAGTAGAGGAGTCACGCAGGATAGTTTCTCCTCTAATCACACAGACCATCCTCTCTCTGAATCTAATGGAGAGGAAGATGTTAGGAGGCTTATAGTGTCACCTCCACCTACAGTTTAGTATGAGGCTTGTAATAAAGATAGGAGGAGGTTGTATGCCAACCTTAGGATAGTTCTATGTCGAGTTGGTGAGGCATACAGATGGTCAGAGTTTGAAGCCCAATTTGATTTATGATCGATTATCCCTCGCAACATGGGTGAGCATATCTGATAGGAGAGGGCCAGAGAGGCCCATGTATCAGTGCATGTTACTAATAGGGAGAGGCATAGGTATGCCATGCAGTCAGCAACCTCATCCCTTATGGATTTTTTTGATCAGTGCGCTGGTCATACTGACATCATTCTATTGATGGGTACTACACATCATGGAAGGAGAGATCCCACACAGAGACAGTTGATGGTGTCTCCACCACACCACTCTACTCCATGTTCGCCATCACCAGTACAAGTTCCATCTTCCATAGTTCCATCAAAAGCCATGAAGGCAGCATCCATGGAAAAGAGAGCCCCACTGGTGATCGGCTACGGCTAAGAGGTTCAGTGAAGACTTTTACAGAGTTGGAGCAACTCTTCATTAAGAGGTTCATTGGAGCTCAGCAAAGAGTGATTGTGGGCAATCTTGTTGTAGCACAATAACACTCTAGTGAGTCCTTCATTGACTATATTCTCAAATGGCATAATTTGAGTATGAAATGTGAACCACAGCTATCTGAACAACATGCCATTAAAATTTTACTAAAGAATATTTATGGCCCGATCACCTTCATGCTCAAAGGTTTTACCATCAAGATATTTGAGAAGCTGATCAACAAGGTGGCTAGTCTACAAGGAGAGGTCAAACAATTGCCTTTTCAAGACCAATCATCAAAGCCAAAGACATAGAAGGCCTATGAGAAGAAGTCAGGGGCAGTAGCAGCATTGGACAAAGGAAATCAACTGGCTAGAGAGTAGTATGAGAGACCTCGTGATCTATAGCCATCACTTCTACCTCCTCCACCACTGCCTAGACCATCCTATCGGCTTCCACAACAGCCTCCATGGCCTTCACCACCTCCTCCTCAGCCATATTCACAGTAGCAATACATATACTCGCCGCCAGGTAGCTACCATCCACCTACTCTTTTAGATAAACTAAACAAACCTTATTCATTTAAGAAGGAGGTAGACAAGAACATCATTAAGAACTTCTTAAAAAAACCTAATTTTCAGGTACCCAAGCTTAGAAAGCCAAAGGAAGTGGGCAGAAGCAATGATCCTAACTTTTTCCCCTACCATGACATGCTAGGCCATGTTTTGGAGGATTTCTTTACATTTAAGGACTGGCTTGAGCATAACTACAAGATAGACATCATAGTAATTGCAAGGGAATATATAGTGGAACAAACATCCAATTCTATTAAGATAATCTTTGGGGATACATGTAGTCCTCTCAAAACCAAAGAAGGTTGGGATATCTCCTTATCCCGAACCTCTAAAAAGATTATTTCAAAAATCAAGAAACTTTCCTTATAGGTGCCTGAGGCGGCTCGAATCTCCAACATCAAGGACGATTCATAAGTTGCCCCAGCCAACTTGGGGAAAGTGGGAGCTCAAAGAAAGCAGAGATACTTTCCTGGATAGCCAAAAGGAACCACCCACCAAGCCCACCTCCATTCCAGTTCATCGCCAGGCACTTCTACTTCAGCAAGCTCTTCTTTTAGTAAACATCTTGTATCGGATGAGGGCATCAAATCCCTCACCCCACTTACTTTATTAGATTTCTATAATGTACCTCCTTCTAAATCCAAGAAATCGAGAAATAAAGCTAGTTTGAATTACATCTATGATCTTCCTCTAGAAAACTCTTCAAGTCTAAATAATAATTATAATAACTATGATCTTCCTCTTTCTGATCAAAATTGGATTTTCTTTTCTGAATACTATGAGTTCACCTCTTGAGATAGACTTGGAATCATTTGATTCTGAGGGTCCTATAGGAGAAGCTGTAGGTGAGCCTGATGAGCAGGTATAATCTTCCACTAAATCGCCACAAGAGATCACCGAAGTTAAACCCCATAGTGGCAAGATTCTACTTCCTAGGGCAGCACCTCAAGATAAGGAAAGATAAGTCATTAGTACTAACGAGCAAGAAACCCCTCCACGGGATGCTCCACCCATGGATATGCTTGTGGAGGATCATCCCAAAGTTGATTATAATGTCTTCGCTCACCTAAGAAAGTTGCTAGCTAAGTTAAGCATTTATGATGTCCTTGTCTTATCCAAAGAGATAAGAGTATCATTAATCAAGGCTCTTCTTGATCCAAAGATATGCTTAGCTCAGCTGACCGCTGTTGGATAGGAGGCACATTATTCAAGAGAAGCCTAGGGAGTCACCTTCACAAATAAAGACCTTCTTCTGAGGGACATGGAGCAACCGTCCCCTCTACATCACAGTGGATATGGGTAGATTTAAACTTTCTATGGTTTTGGTTCATCGAGGTGCATCGGTGAACATTATGAGTCTAAAGACCTAGCCTATTTGAAGATCGACATCTCTGCACTCGAGGAGATCAGATGATGTTGAGAGGATTCAATGAATAGGGTGAGAGGGCTTTAAGCTCTATAGTGTTACCTTCAAAAATAGGTGACTGGAAGATTGAAGCCAAGTTCTATATAATTAATTTTAATACATCATTCACTACTTTGCTAGGTAGGCCTTGGATACATCAGAACAAGATGATTCCATCTTCACTTCATCAGTGCATCAAGTTTAAAAAAGATGGAATCGAATACTATGTCAAAGGAGATGAAAAAGCCATTTTCAGTTAGAAAGGTTGAGATTTATGAGGATGACCTACTACCTTCCTCATAACACCTTTTCTCATGAACTTGGTCAAAATTCAAATACAACAAAAAAAGAAAAAAAAGAAAAAGAAAAAGAAAAAAAGAAGAAAGAAAATATAAGTGAGCGAGAAAAGGAAATCAAGGAAAACGTAGAGCCGCATGTCACATTCCACCCACAGTTTGTTCTACCATATAGACATATGGGTATAATGATTCGACCTCCACTAGGCAGATACAGAGGTAGATACAGAGGTAGTTTCATAGGTGGAAGACTCCTTGCTTGGCCGCCAGTCAACAAGGGCTATATTTCAGTTCACAGGAGTACTCCAACTATTCACATAGACTTGGAATCCAGCTCGGAGGATGAGTCTCATGTGATTAGCATACCATCCAACCCCACTCAGCAATTTTCATTGGAGGTGACAGTTGAGTCAGACAGTGACGAAGACCAGGCCTCCAAGTAGAGCATAAATGTATTCGAATTAGGTTTATGTAAAACTATGAGGCAACAGTTGGGAACTTTAGCGCTGACCTCATTTTCTTCTCAAAAAGTTGAAGGTTTAGTAGTTAAGGAAGCCCCTAACTCTTCCATGGATGTCAAGCCAAAGATTCCTAATGGGATCATCATCCTCAAGTCCTGAAGCTAATGTAGAACTTGAGGATAATTCATATAAAGAATTAATGAAATTACCTTTTGTTGGTACTCATCTTGTGTTCATAATCTTGTGAAGAAAGGTTTGATTCCTTATACATGGTCCAGGCACAAGTCAGAGTATTTTGAGAAGCTATGTAACAACAAAGGCATGGATGCACAATCAAGATCAAGATTAGATTCGATATAGTGGGTCCAATTAATGATGATGATTAATGCTTAGTTGTCACCAATCATCTAGAGTCTGATAGGTTCTTCTCAAACCACACTAACTCTCATGAGGAGGTGTGTTTAGAAACTTCAAATGATCTAGATGATCTCCAAATCAAAGATGCACTTCCAAAATTTGAAGAGAAAATCCATTCATCAATTGACAAGCTCAAAGAAATCAACCTTGGAACAGAACAAGATCCACGTCCGACATACATCAATTCCCTACTGAATGAAGAAGAAACTAATGACTTAGTTAGGTTATTGACTAGGTTTAAGGACTTCTTTGCATGGAGTTATGAAGAGATATCCAGATTATCACCTGACATAGCAGTCCACAAACTAGCAATAGATCTTAATGCTAACCCTATCAAGCAAGCTCCTAGATGCATGCGATTAGAAATTGAACAACAAGTCATTTGAAGTCAAGAAACTGATCGATGCTAGTTATCGTGGAAGAAAATACCTACAGTTAGCATATCGCTAAGAAGAAGAATGGCTAAATTCCCATATGCGTCGATTTCAGGGACTTAAACAAGGCATGTCCTAAGGATGAATTTTCACTTCCTATACTAGAATTAATGGTGGACATTGCCTCATCTCATGCAGTATTCTCCTTCATGGATGGGTCATCTGGCTACAACCAAATCAAGATGGCCCTCCAGGATGAAAGAAATACTGCTTTTGAAACCCCGATTGGAATCTATTGTTATAAGGTCATGTCTTTTGACCTTAAAAATGCTGCTACATACCAACGGGCCATGATTCAGATCTTCAATGAACTCATTCATTATCAAGTTGAATGATATGTTGACAATCTAGTAGTCAAAAGCAAAGAAAAGGAAGACCATCTCTTTGATTTCAGAGTAGTTTTTGAATTGTTAAGATAATTCAACCTCAAAATCAACCCCTTGAAGTGTGCATTCAGAGTAGCTTTAGGGGAGTTCCTTGGATTTGTTGTCCAACATCGGGGAATAGAAATAAACCCAAAAAAGATCAAAGCCATCTTAGAAATTCCACCCCATAAAATTCTAACCCAACTCAGATCATTCCAAGGGCAGTTGGCGTATCTAAGAAGTTTTATCTCCAATTTATCAAGGAGACGCAAGCCATTTTCAGCACTTGTCAAAAAGGATACCAAGTTCAAGTGGGATGACAAGTGTCAGCATGCTTTCAAAAATATCAAGCAATATTTGATGAAGCTGCCAGTTCTAGTAGCCCCTATCCCGGGCAAATTGTTGATCCTTTACACTGCTACATTGGATTACTCCCTTGATGCTTTCTTGGCCCAAGCCAATGATGAAGGGAAGGAGAATGCTCTCTACTACCTCAGCCATCATCTGATCCCTACTGAAGCAAACTACCCACCAATTGAGAAATATTGCCTAACTGTAATCTTTGCAATCCCAAAAGTTATGGCACTATAAGCTTTCTCATAAGGTGGACTTGATTTCAAGAATCAATCCACTGCAATATCTCATGACATGACTAACATTATCTGACGGGCATGTTGGTCCATGATTCTCTCACCATTTGATATTACATTCGTACCCCTCTGTGTGGTGAAAGGAAAGGCACTAGAGAATTTCTTAGCAGCACACCCACTTCCTACTGATTCCTCACTTAGTGATGATCTCCCTGATAAACAATTAATGAACTTAGGGGAGGTTGACAGTCGCCACTGGGAGATGTATTTTGATGGTGCGACTTCCTTTCAAAAAGGAGAAGAACCATGATCTACTCTTTCAAGAAAGGCAAGGGTAGAAATAGTTCTCTTAACTCCAAATCATGATGTAATGAGATTCTCATACTATCTCTCTAATCCATGCACCAACAATGAAGCTGAGTTTGAGGCTTTGATTGTCAATCTGGTGTTAGCTATTACAGTGTGTGTCAAAAATATCAACATCTACGGGGATTCCCAGCTAGTCACTAACCAGATTGTTGGATTCTATAAGGTTATAAAACCTTAGCTTCATCATTACCATGAGTATACCATGAAGCTATTGGCCTAAATCCCTGAGGTCACCATCTACAAAGTGCCTTGAGGAGAGAATGCAATAGCAGATGCTTTGGCCAAACTCACCAAGAAATTGACATGTTCGAAAGATGAGTCCATTATAATAAGGGTCCAAAATAGACAAGTCCTATCCTTTATTGATGCAAATGGATTTCGGGGGAGAACCCAAAAGGAAATGTGGTTTTGTTTGGAGCAAAATCAATTTGTCAAGGAAGCTGTTACACCGAGGCCATGACAGAAAGAGGCCATGGTTGAGAGCAGCGCAGGAAAGGCTACTTGGTTCAAATCAAACAATACATTGATGGTTAAGTGGGTTATGAACAGTGATCCTCTTTTTCCATCAAGGGTCATCTACAAGTGGGCAGAGGCAATCTCACTCATAGAGGTCACAGCTCAGGATGTGCTTCAATTTTTTAAGATTCATATCATATATAAGTTCAGGGTGCTTCAATGAAGTATATCTGATAATGGTACTACATTCAAGAGCACCAAGATCAACAGCTTTGCTAGAAGACACGGTATAGATTGGAGATACTCCACCATCTACTACCCCAGGACATATGGCCTAGCATAAGCATTCAACAAAACTCTCATCCAGATACTAAAGAAAACACTTGATGACAACAAGTGACTGTGGCATGAGCAGCTAGTTGAAGCCTTGTGGGCATACCTCACCACATACAGAACTCCAACTCAATCTACCCCGTTCTCCTTAGTATATGGGTTCGAAGCCATTCTACCATTAGAAGTTCAGCTCCCATCACTAAGGATTGCAATGGGTAGTAAAATCACTACAAAGCAGAATGCCAAGTTGTGATTAGAAGAGCTTGAAAGTTTAGAGTAGAGATGTCTACGGGTGTGCCAAAATCTCGAGTTGTACAGAGCCAAGATAATTCAAGATCACAACAAACTGGTCCGCCCCTAAACTTTTCAAGTAGGAGAGCTTGTTCCCATTCCAAGGAGACCAATTATTGCCCGTCAAAAGATGAGAGGTAAGTTTGAAACCACTTGGGAAGGCCCTTTTGTCATAGAGAAGGCCTACCAAGGAGGATCTTATCAGCATATTGATTATAAAGGGGAATACCCGATGTTTCCAATTAATGAGCTCTATTTAAAGAAATACTACCCATAAAATTATGTTTAAAAATAATTCTATCTTCAAAAATTTCATTCCAATTCATCAAAATATTCTCTTCTTTCGAGGCATTTTTTGCTTGTTTGTGAATCCGCCATGATGTGTTCAGGATAGATGTAAGATAACCCAAGAGGCATCTTATCCTTCTTTCATAACACGAACATAAATTAAACACAATCCCCCAAGCAATACTAGAATAAGTGTGAGAGAACCCAAAAGGCATCCTATTTTGACTAGCACAACTAAGTTAGGTGTAAGAGAACCCAAGCAGTATCCTTTCTTGGTGGAATCTCAACTACCATTCATGGCACCATTTCATCAAATTCCCCAATGTGTTTAGCGTAGGTGTAAGAGAACCCGAATGACATCTTATTCCCTCTAAGCACAAGCACAAAAATAAAAATAAACACATCTTTAGTCACAGGCTATTTTGATGTGGGAGCAAGCCCCTTATGGCACTCACTCATTAGCTGCTCTAGGTCAGGCTAATATGCTACCTCGCTAGTCTGTCACCCCAGTCATCACTTGTCTAGCGGATGTGAGTCTCTATGCTTTCTTGCTAGCTTGACCATTGCAAATCGACGACCACCTTGTTAGTTTGGCTTCGTAACCAGTAAGTTACCTCATGTTGACTCTATTTAAGAGGATGTAAGCCTACAAGATTTCTTCTTGAACTATCCATCATGCACTAATTAGGTTGAGTATATTTGAGGTTTAGGATAATTCTCCCAGTGACTCCTTTCCTCTTGACTATTTTTAAGTTGATATAAGTCCCCTAGTGGCATTCACTCAGTAGTCGCCCTAGGTCAGATGGCACCTGTCGAGCCGAAGACAGACTATCCCGGCAATCAATTTTGATGTTGGAGGATGTGACTCCCCGATGCTTTCTTCCTAGGTTGATTGTTGCAAACCGACTGGCACCTTAGGTTGGTTGATGTTCACTATGCCGACAGTGACTCACCCGATGGATACACCACTCTTTGCAGATATGAGTCCCCACACTTTCTCCTTGAGTTGGCCATCGAATTCCTATAGATATTATCTTCTCCAGGGTTTTGGATTAAGCCTTTAGTGGCCCCTCCCCTATGGGCACTCTATTTGGATCACGTCCTTTGTGACCCCATCTAGATACTACACAGGTTACTTTTGGATTGGACAGTCCCCCTTTCCTAATAACCACCCCTATAATTGGAGAATTTGTTCAGTGGATTCATAGATTCTCCCTTGGTTCAAAAAACTCAAGATAGGTCTAGGCTGATATAAGCTCATTCTCAGTATGATCCCTCGCAAACCAACAGGGTCCCTAATAAATAAATAAACAAAATAAACAAACAAATTATTTGCTTATGGATTAAAAATTCAAGCCCCTAGTGGCCCCTTTCCCAAGTAGGCATCCTATCTTTAGGGCATTGTTAACAGAACTCCCTATAGGAATTGTCTGACTACTCTTGAGTAAAGATAAGCCCCCGGGTCGGCACTCTCTCAGTAGTCACACTTAGGTCGGGTTCAATGTGCTTACCACGAATAGGTTACCTCGGCAGTCATTTTCCTTTGGAATATGTAAGTCTACTACGCATTCTTTCTAGCATGACAAGTGACGGCGCTAAGGAGTTAACATATTACTAATGTGTAATGTACTAGTGGTCTTTTATTCAGAAAGATTTGAGTCTTCGAGCTTTCTTCCCTGAATTAGCTACTGTAAACCGAAAGGCACCCAATTGGTTGGATAGTTCTCCTCTCGGTTGAGAAACTACTCCCTTTGGATTGAAAAATCTGAAGTTAGGCTAAGGCCAATACGACCCTTACTCAATGTAGTCCATCATAAATCGATAGGATCTATCAAATAGAATTAAAAATGAAATTAATTTTGACTATCTTTGAGCTGATTTAAGTCCCCCAGTGACATTCACCCAGTAGTCAGCCCTAGGTTGAGTTGGCATGTTACCATGTTAATGTGTCACCCCAGCATTCTTTTGTAGTGGAACATGTGAGTCACCGTGCTTTCTTCCCTATATTGATCATTGCAAATCGAAAGGCAACCCCTTTGGTTGGATAGTCCTACTATTTATCTTGTAGACTACCCCTTTAGATTGGTAAATCTGATGTAAATCAAGGCCAACATGGCCCCTACTCAGTGCAGTCCATCGCAAACTGATGGGATCCATCAAATATACTAAAAAATAAAATTAGTATTGACTATCTTTGAGTTAATTTATGTCCCCCAACGGCATTCACTCAGTAGTCAGTCCTAAGTCAGCTCAACATGTTACATTGCTAATGTGTCACCCCGGTGATCTTTTGTTTAGGAAGATGTGAGTCCCCGTACTTTATTTCCAAAATTAACCATTGCAAACTAAAAGATAACCCCTTTGGTTGGATAGTCCTACTATGTGGTTGGTAGATTACCCCTTTGGTTGGTAAATCTGAGATAGGTCTAGCCTGATATAAGCTCCTTCTCAGTATGATCCATCGCAAACCAACAGGGACCACCTCAAAAATTTAAAACATAAATCTAAAATAAATCCAACCCTCCTCCCTAGTGGAGTCAAACTAAACAAATGAAATAAATCCAATCAACCTCCCTCAATGGAGTCAATTTAACAAATTAAATCAATCTACTTCTCCTTAGTGAGATGCAAATCTTTCCAGTTCCCTAGTGGATTCAACTCAATCCAACTCAAAATTGCTCCCCGACTGAAGGGTTCACATTCTCTATCCCCAGCGGATCCTAAATTCTAATCCCCCCAGTGGATTTCACAACCTCTCATCCACGGTCGATGACTTGAACTTGTTCCCTTAGTGGAGAGTTCACATTTTCATCCTCTATGGAGCACCAAATCATAAATCAACAAATCAAATCAAATTTCTCCCCAGCGAGATGCAAATCAAATTAAACCTCTCATCCCTAGTGGATAACTTGGACCTTTTCCCCTAGTGGAAGGTTCACATACTTAATCCCTAGTGGATTCCTCTTTCACTCTCTTATGTCTTAGATATAAGTAGAGTTGCATTGCACTAAGCTCTTGATTCTTTCTACACCTCTAGTTTAGGAGTAGATCATTTCTGTTAGTATTTGTGATCATTTGAGCATTATTGATCATCTCGATCAACACCAATACGTGCGGTATGCCTTGTTAGTCACACCACACATATTGGGCATCATTTGTTTACCTCACTTTTGGAGTGAGCTCTCAACTTCTCCATCTTAGACATAGGACTCCTCTAAACACAAAGAGTTCCTTAGTCTTAAGACAGTTCTAGTGATTAGGTCAACACTTAACCTAACCCTAGAGACTTAAAAGAGTTAGCTATAGGAATAGGTCATGCGTTAGGGGTATTAGGAAAACTTGCCTACCCTATAGCTTGAACACAATCCTTACATCCTTCTTTCAAGTCGAACTTTAACTTCAAATCAACTTGACATAAAAAGTTAAATGACTCAAATCTTGATCTAAGACAAATTAATTGCAACCAGTAGATCAAATTCATTCTAAATCACTTGTTGAACATGACCAAAGCTTGATTGTTCCAACATTGACCATGAACCCAACTTGACTATCAACTTGAAATCAAACCAAAAAAATGTTGAAACCAAAGCTTGCATTTCAAATGATCAACCAAATCTAAACCAACCTAACTTGATGGGTCAAATGGGTCAAATTGGTCAACTTGACCCATTTGACCTAAATGAACTCAAATGAACTAAAACTAAATATAAATCAAATTGAACCAAACCAATGACACCTATAGACTCCAAATGATCATTTAAACTTGACCTAACCCATAGTTTGACCAGATTTGACCAATTGTCAACTTGACCCAAGTTGACCCATTTTGACCTAAATGGGTCAAATTGAACCAATCCAGACCAAATAGACCTTAACTCAATTGAAATTTGGCCCAACCTAGTTTTGAATCATTTCAAATCTGCCCAAATCAAAATCAAGGCCAAATGACCATTTTACCCCTAGGTCAAAGGGTAACTCATGGTCAAATTCACTTAAAATTTGGTCAATTCTTTCTCATGGCCACTTGGCATCTTCCTAGTGGTCCATTTGGACACCAAGGAGAGTGGTGCACCTGACCCAATGGGTTTGGGTTAGCCAAAACCCAACCCATGGCCAAGCTTATCCACTTTCTCATTAACACATGTCCACTTCCTCTCCTCCACTCCTCTGCAAAAACTGAAGCACATGGGATCCCTAATAGCCTAAACAACCCAATCAATCTCCTCAATTTGATCAAAATGGCAAGGCAAGCCTCGGCCGTCTGATCCAAGTAGGGGGAGATATACTCCCCCTCATTCCAACTCAATGCACACTCTCTGAATTCGATTGAGCTAGGGTGATCAAAGGCAAGCATCCACAAGCTTCCCAAGGTCATTTCCAAGCTTCCCAAATCTCTCCTGCTCGATTTTCATCAAAGATGAAATAGGGGAGGCCTAAGGAAGTTCCACTTTACTCAATTCTCCGTCAAACTTAAATTGCACTTGCATGCACCATCAAGGCACCTAGTCG
The DNA here is from genome assembly GCA_021442155.1 of Cymbidium sinense. Lineage (NCBI taxonomy): Eukaryota > Viridiplantae > Streptophyta > Magnoliopsida > Asparagales > Orchidaceae > Cymbidium > Cymbidium sinense. The sequence continues at coordinate 70,105,166 of CM038221.1, read as the reverse complement.
AGCTCACCCAAAGCTTTTCCCAAGTCTCCAAGCCATAGGAAGGGGGATTTCGATCAAAGTCATAAGCCATTAGAGAGGAGCTTGGTCAATTGCACAATCCACTTCAAATCAAGGCTTGAAACTTTTAACTGAGCTTCGTCTCCACTAAATGAAGTTAATTCCTCTGTTGGAAGCGCCGGTAATAGCCTACAGTGAGGTATTGTTCAAAATTGGTCCTCATTTGAAAAATGCTTGGTCCTTTGTGAAGGGAGTTGTAATCCCATTAAATTCAACTGTTGGATGTTCTCCCCTACACCTCTTGATGGTGTGGGGTGAATCTCAACCTAATCTGAGCTCAAGTGAGCTCAAAGCAAGCCATGAAGGATGGACGACCTCCGTCACCCACAACTTTGGCAGGGATGAATCATGGGTCATCCATCCTGCATGTTTTGGATGGACGACCCTGATTAAAATGCTTAGATCCGCAAAGTTAAATCCATTAAAACCATGAGATTATTCCTATCCATCTGATCTCAGATCGAAGGGCCCATGGAGAAAATGTGTGCGTCGCTAGCTGACGCAGCATGTGATGTAACAACTTAAATAACCAAACCCATCGCACCACGTGGAAAGTAAGCCGCGTTAGCAATCCACATGGTGTCGATGGGATTAGTTAATTAATTATGGCTATTTAATTATCCCTTAATCAGAGAAACTTCATAAATTGATAATTAAATGTAGAAAAATCCAAAAAAAATATAAATGAGGGCTCATTTTAATAATAATTCAGAGGGGAATCCAATAAAATTATTTTTAATTGATTTTGAATAGTGAATTTTCCTTAATTAGGGTTTAATTAAAAATTAAATTACCTTAATTACTCTCTAATTACTTCATTAATTAATTTTAAATTTCTCAAACATATTTAGTGAGATGATTTCTACCTCCCTTAATTTTCTTGGGATTTATTAATGAGTTAATTAGGGAAATTAATTAATGAACCCATAATCACTCCCTTAATATAATTAAAAATAATTAAGCATGTGAACAGTGATTTAATCCCTTAATTAAGATAATTAAACTTTGTTTAAGTGAGGAGGAGGTTTATGGAATGGTTTTGGGATATTTTCCCTAAGTTATTCTCTAAACCCCCTTTCTTTCTTAATCCAAATATAATTAAGGATTAATCTGCTAATGTTCTACTTAATTAGTCTAATCAAACTTTTAAAATCAATCTAGAGTAAATCAATCTCTTGTTGGGTAGATCCTTAGGTGTTCAAGAGCCTAAGGTGAGTTTAAGGAAATTATAATCCAACCCACATGTGTGGGAAGGTTATGAAAGTACTTAATAAAAACCTTTTAGTTTAATTAATCAATAATTGTGAGCCAATTGCATTAGGCCCCTTTATTTTCTAGGTCCATTGCTAGTTTACATTCCATGTGGTTACATATCATATGTTGGCTCATAATTGTTTGGTTAATTATGTTAAGGCGGTATAGGTAAGGGGTAATTAATGGATTTAATTCACACCTTAACCTATACAAAATATAAAATCAACTTAATTATTCTCAAATTAAAAAAAAAACTAATTCACACATGGGGAAATGGGTTAGGACCAGCAAACTCTTTTTATATTTTCTAAATCAAATCAAATTTAAAACTTTAAAAAAAACTAAAAATCTCTTTAAAGAATTTTGATTCACTTTGAATAATCTTATCATATAGGATTGTCCTTAGGAATTAATTAAGGTGAATGAAGTCATATGCTTACATCACTTTATTTCTTTCCAAGCATGCTAAATATTGTGTGCCATATGAAATCATGCATTCATCTCTTTTGAAAAATCAAATAAAAGAAAATTATTTCTTTTATGTCAAATTGCATGCTTTGGCCGAAGTTAAGAATATAAGTGGCTATTATCACTATTAAATCAAAAATTATTTTCAAAACCTATAAACAAAATATTATAAATAGACTGATGCTACTTATAATTACTTATAAGCTTGCATGTTATTATAGCATAAGATGTGCATTATGTGATTTTCTTCTCTTTCCTTAACATGGATTTGAATAGGATCTGCAAAGTGTATATTTCATTTGAAAAGAACATAACACTTGCTTGAATCTATTCCTATGCACTTCTATGTTATGACTTAAGAAGGATCTCCACATTTACACATGTAAATTACATAACCAAATCAAACAAAAATCTTTTGCATGATTCGTCATCTATTTGTTTCTTTTTGTACATGCACATGTATTTAAAAAAAGTGGTATATTCGTTTGGACATCCCGAGATTGTGAGGCTTTAAGCATCCCCAAGTAGGTATTGTTGCCTTACACCCCTAGTGTAGAAAATAATGGCCCTATACTCACTTATATCTTTTATACATGTGTATGTGCATTTTGTTAACGAATGAGGATCCCCCTTTTTCTACTTAATAAAAAAACATGCATTCATGGAATATCCAAATTTTCTTAAATAACATCTCTTAGAATTCATCATCAAAGTGTGCTAAAAGTTTGCATTGCATGTATAGCTATGCTTAGAATCATTCATATGCATGGTATACATGGTGGAAAGAAATAAATGGTTGTGTGTTATGTGATAGTAATTCACCATAATTAATCATATGATATCTTTCTTATTGAATAGGTTTATTTGGAGTAAATCTAAACTTAGGGTTAACTAAAATGCATAATAAAACATTCACTAAAAAAAAATCATTAATGAATCTACCTTCGAAACTACTTAAGGTAGGGATGAAAGGGAAATTCTCTTCTCTTTTCTTCTCTTTACAACATTTAGTAACTAAATATAGGTTCATTCAAACTAAATCAAATCATCAAATAAAATTGACAAATCAGCTAAATCACTTGAATTGAAACCACAATTCTAAATTGAATCTCTCACACTTAGAAAATTTCAATCTTAAAGCCTAGCTAAGATATGCCACACAAGCCTTAAATGACACACACATTAGGCTAAGTCACCATTTGCGATGCATGGTTTGATGCCTGATTTTGTTTTATGATGTAATATTTTTAGACTGGATGTTAAGGTGTATGTGTGTAGACTGGATGGTAGGGCGATCGTAGCCTAATCATATCATCTATAGGGGATCGTGCTTAAGGGGCATTGTAATAAAAATATAAATTCTTTTAACGTGCAGGTTGCTTATACCCTTAAGCATAATCCAAACTATGACAGGTAGACTTGGTTACCCATGTGTGGGGTGCTAAGTCCAACTTATTCATATAACTTCTTGGGTTGTGTGGTATTGTTGGTTAGAAAAATTTCTATATGGTCGCCTTCAATTATGTAGGGAGAAAAAGGCAAGAATATAAAAATTCATCTTTTTAGGATGTCATGCAAATTCACAGATGTGCTTATTCAGGTTATCAGGTACGTCATCAAGGAATAGTGTACTATCTCAGGAGATAGAAGTCATTACCCTCTAATGGTCCTATTCACCTCAATAAGGACTCTTAAGGATGATGGGTCTGCATATGTATCAGAGATTCTTCCCCTACTTTACATGGAAAAGTAAAGTAGGGTTTATTTTAAATCAGGTTCGTTAAATTCCCTACAGGGGAAAGCCCTCATAGTTAATTACATCCTACGGGACGGGATCCCTTTGGAATACTCTTGATTAAGGTAAATGATTGTTGTCTTCAAAGATTTCAATAGGAAAGGATGATTAATCGATTAGTTCATTTTTTAAAGATCAAATGGGATTGATCAAAGAGAGGAGTTATTATCGAAGCCAAAAGAAAGATAAGTAGGGGATGCCCATGATGCTAGGAAACCTAGCGAGCATCTCAAACTATCATATGGTTGGGCTTTACATTTTTGAAAGTGATTTAATTTGTTTAAGTTGCATTTTTCATTAAAAATTTAGGACTTATGATCCCTTAACACAAGATTAAGGAAATGCCTAAGAGGTGAGGAATTAAGCTTATTGCCCACAAAGGGAAAAAGCAACCTCAAAACTTAAATCTACAGAGCTTTAGCGAGGGCCAAAAGCACAACCTAAATCTAAGGCAAAAATAGGCATTTGATTTGCCTCCACAAGAGAGGGAAAACCACCTGACCACTTCGACTTACAATCTCCTAGGGGAGGCTGCCAACTAACTCTTCCTATGATTTTAAATACATGTAGGCAAGTCTTATGTCTATGCAAGATAGCTTGATTGTTATTTATTTACAAAGAGACTAAGTCCATAAACTCACTCCCAAGAGAGACCATATCATGTAGAGGCATGCTTCAAATGATCTAAATCTAATGCAATTCAAATTTTATTTTATTTTTATTTTTAGACAATTATTTTGACTCAGGCTAATAGGATTCATATGTCAAATGCATGAGAAATAAAGTTATTGGCTAAAATAAGTGAGAAGGGAGGATGTGTGTTTCCACCATGGCTCTCAAAGGTCAAGCTAAGTTTCTCTGGCAATTGTGGAGGCCCTCTAATCAAGAGTGAAATAAGATACATTTGTGCATGATATTATAAAAGAAATACTCATCCAGCTAAAGGGTTGTTAATTCTTTTATCTTGATTTTATACCTTAGCATTAGGTGAGGTTGTGAGTTCTTTATTTTTAGTTTTGAGTTGTTAGATTTGGTAAAAGATTTATTTTTTCCTAAGAGCCTAATCCACATCCAGGCCATACATAAAGCAAGAAAGAAACTAGAAAAAAGATGTCACTTAATGCAAAAATTAAACAAATCATCAATCAATTTATAAAACTAATCGCAAAAATAATAAGAAGCCATTGTGGTCGGGTACCCACCGCCCAAACCCAAAATAATAAATTGGGTAGCCAAGCTCTACCCTTATACACCTCAAATTACAAATGAATTAAATACAATTAAGTAAGGAATTCATTGTTATGGGGGTCTTTAAGCTTCATTTCTTCATTCTTCTTTTCTTCTTTCTTCTCCTTTCCTTCTTTCTTCTTTGGTTCCTTCTTTTGGATGGTTGGAAGGTGGATGCTCCAAGACTTCACATAGAACATAAGATAAGATCTTATGACTAATGCTCACCTTAATCCCCATAACAATCATTTCAAAAATCCTAATTACACAAATTTACATGAAAAGAAAAAGTGAAAATCTAGCTAACACATGCAAAATAAATGTTAGCTAAAACAAACCACACGAATCCCAAGCATGTATATTATACTTATCACCCCACACATGGGTGACTAGGTCCACCTAGCCTATTGGATTATGCTTAGGGGTATAAGCACCTACAAGTAAAAGTATTTTACACTTTTATTACAGCACCCCTTAAGTATAATCCCCTGCAGAAAATAATGGTTAGACTAAGATCGCCCTACCATTCATTCTATGAACATACATCCTAACATCAAGTCTAAAACATATATCACAAAAACAAAACAAACATCAAAACATGCATCACCCTAACCTAAAGCTAGAAGTAGTGACTAAAACATATATCACAAAAACAAAACAAACATCAAAACATGCATCGCCCTAACCTAAAGCTAGAAGTAGTGACTTAGGCTAATGTGTGTACTTTAAAGATTTGTTTGGTATGCTTAGCTATGGCTTTAAGTTAGAATTTTCTAAGTATGAAGCATGTTCTACTTATAAGAGGGTTTCATTTAAATTGTTTAATTATTTTGGGTTAATTTTATTTCATATTTTGGTTAGGTTCATGCGAATCCTACAATTAATTACTAAGTTATAAAGAGAGGGAATGAGAAAAGAACTTCTCTTTCCTTCCCTAACTTAAGTAATCTCTAAAGTGGATTCAAGTTTTAATTTTATTTAGTGAATGTTTTGGTTTAAGTGTTTTAATTAATCCTATGTAACTCTAAACAAACCTACTCAAAAGAAAGGCATTTCAAGATTAAGTAAAGTGAACCAAATTCACAAAACACACATCACTTCATTTCTTTCCCAACATGTATAACATACATATGAATGGATCCTAAGCATATCTATACATACCAAATGGAAAGGTGTAGCACACTTTATGATGCATGTTAAGTAGTTTACTTAAGAAAATTTGAATTCTTATGATGTATGATTTTCATTAAGTAGAAAAGAGATTTCTTATCCAATTTCACATGCACAAATGAAAGTAAGAAAGGCATAAGTGAGTACAGCATCATTGTTAACCAAAGGTGTAAGGTACAAGACTTACTTAGGGCTACTTAAAGCATCACAACTTTAGGATTGTCTAGACTAATATACCACTTTCCTTAAATACAAACATGTGTACAAATGAAATTAATGGAAAAGAAAGAATGCAAAAATTTGTATTAGTTAATTTATTTTGTTTATGTATTTTATATGTGAAAGCATAGGTATACTTCTTAAGTCATAGCATAGGAATGAATAGGATATGGAATTAGGCAAGTGTTAGGTTCTTTTCAAATGAAACATACATCTTACCAAATCCTATTCAAAACTATACTAAAGGAGAAGGAAAACCTATGCTAAGCACATCTTTATATCTTACTCACATGCAAGTTTATAATTAAAATATAAGTAACACACTTTCAATTTTGATAATTGATTCATATATTTTTGAAAATAATTTGAATTTAGTAGTGATAATAGCCACTCATATTTCTACTTTAGCCAACACAAGAAATTTTGACATAAAGTAAATAATTTCATTTTGAATTTGAGTTTGAAAAATATGGATGCATGGAACCATATGACATACACATTTAACATGTTAGGGAAAGAATCAAAGCAATGAAAGCATGTAAACACATTCACTTTAATTAAATCCTAAAGACAATATTATGAAATAAGAAAGCTTAAAGTAAACCAAAGTTCATATAAGATGATTTTTGTTTGATTTAGAGTTTGATTTAATTTTGAAAAAGTGAGTTGAGTTTGTTGTTCCTAACCCATTCCCACATGTGTTTGATATTTTTGTTTAATTTTTAGATAATTAGATTCATTTGTATATATTAATTAGGTTAAGGTATGAATTAAACAAGTTAATTAACCCTTATCTACACCACCTTAGCATAGTTAACCAAGTAATTATGAGTCAATCATATGACAAAAAAACTCACAAAGAATTTAAACTTGTAATGCACCTAGGAAGAAAAGGGCCTAATGCAATTTGGCTCATAATTAATGAATAATTAAGCTAAAGGGTTTAACTTAAGTAATTTCAAAACACCCCTTCACACATATGAATTGGGTTTTGATTTCCTTAATTAAACCTAGGTTCTTCAACACCTAAGAATCTACCCAAAGTAGATTAATTAAGTTCTGGAAGGTTTTAGAATTTTTAGAAATTAATTAAGGGGATATTTAATGAATTAACCCTTAATTAAGAGAGGATTAAGGAAAGAAAAAGGAGTTTAGGAAATAGCTTTGGGGAAACACCCAAAAATTATTTTCTAAGCCTCCTATTCACTGGATCTAATCTTAATCAACCCTAATGAGCAATTAAAACACTAATTCAAATCTTAATTATCCTTAATTACATTAAGGGAGTAATTAGGAAGCACATTTGCAATTCCCCCAATTAAACTTTAGATAAATCCCAAGAAAATTAAGGAGGTAGAGGTCAACCCCTAAAACATACCTACAAAATTTGGGATTAATCAGAGGATTAATTAAGAAATTAGCAAAATAAGGTTTCCATTAAAACCCAAAATCAGATAAAAGTGTAATTCAAAATTCAATGAAATCATTTTTAAAAAATTCTAGGTTGAATTATCTTTCCATAGAAATTTAACTCATATTTCTCTGAATTTTATTGAGAGAGATGAATTTTTGAAGTTTACGAGATTAACTAAAATTAATTAGATTCCTAACTAATCCCTTCAGCTCAGAGCGCGACATGCGGCAGTGGCAGTTAGCGTGCTTTACACGCGTCGTGTCGTGAGCTACTCACTTAAACATCACATCAAGGTGAAGGCGTGGCGGCAGGATGCGGTTTGATCCCTATCGTTTGATCAAGGATCGAACGGCCAGGGATCACCCCACGATTTCTAAAGGGATAAAGGATTTCTAAAATGTGTGGTTAATCTTGGTTGTCCATCCAAAATGCGTAGATGGATGACCAAGATCACCCCAGTTCTTCCCTTAGAATCAATAGAGACCATCCATGATCTAAGAGAAGATTCGAGCTCGATTGAGCTCGAATTGGAATGAGACTTTACCCGCACCATCTAAAGAACAATTACAAACCTATCCAATGGTGGATTTTACATGTCATGAATATTTCTTTCACAAAGGACTAACACCACCTAAGCTAAGTGGTCAGAAAATTACATACCTCACAAGAGGTGATCACCGGTGCTTAAGCTCGATGAGGTAGCTTTGTCTAGTGGAGACGAAGTCCTGTTGAAAGTTTCAAGCATTGGGGTTGAGTAGATTTCCCTATGGACCAACACCACTTGCTACCCTTTGCGGCTTTGATCCAATTCACCTCCTCCTTACTTTGGGAACTTGAGAGAATGCTTAGGTGCACTCAGCTTTATCCCCTGAGGGAGTGTGTAAGAGGAATTGGAGTATAATTGAGTGAAGAGGGAGTTGAGGATTGAGATGAGCTCCCCTAATTTCTAAGGAAGAAAATTGAGAAATGGCTATCTCAAATCCCTCTTAGAAAGCCTAGGAATGCTCTCTGATGTTTCCTAACTCTCTTTAGTGCTCAATCGAATGTGAGGATCATCAATTCAAACTGAATTAGGGGAAGTATATCTCCCCCTATGGCAATCGAACGACTAAACCATGAGTTATCATTTTGATCTAATTGACTATATGGGAGGGGTTGTTAGGCTGTTAGATCTTTGCATGTGGTTGGTTTGAAGCCTTGAGTGGATTGGTAACCTCCCATGTGCTTCAAATTGAGTGGAAAGAGGATTTTGAATTAGCCAATTTGAACTAGGGGGTCGGGTTTGGCCTTGGGTCCATTTGGGCTGACCTAAACCCATTGGATTGGGTGCACCACTCTTCATTGGGTTCACTCGAGCTATTAGAAAGGTCTCAAGTTGATATGAAAAGGGCTTGACCAAATTACCCATCGATTTGACATAAATTTGTTCTATGGCCTAGGGGTAAAATAGTCATTTGACTAATTTTTTAATTTGGATATGTTGGGCATGTGGAGAAACTAGATTTGGCCAAGTTTCATTGGATTTGGAATTCATTTGATATGGTTTGGCTCATGTTGACCCATTTAGGTCAAAATGGGTTAACTTGGGTCAAGTTAACTAGTTGGAGTGGATTGGTATCTTTGTTTCCAATCAATTTTGGTTAAGTTTAAATTTGGCTCAACATGACCCATTTAGGTTAAGTTGTGTTCAAGATCAATTGGGCTAGGTTGTGTCTAATTGGCCAATTGAGGCTTTCGTCAAGTTCAATAAGTGATTTGGAATGAACTTGACCCATAAGTTTCAATCAATTTGGCTTAGATCAAGTTTTGACATATTTTGACTTTTTAGGTCAAGTTGGGTCAACTTGGGTCAAGTGGCCAATTAGGCTAGGTTAGGCTCAAATGTTGACTTAGTCAAGTTCAAACATGGATCATGAATGAACTTAGATCAATGGTTTCAATTAATTTGGCCTATGGTGAATTTTGGCTATGTTAGGTTTCATTTTTGGCTAAGTGTTGACTTGATCAACCCTTAAGTTTGACTTGGTTTGACCTAATTTGGTTGATTGATCATCCCATGATGATTGTTGATCATGATGAGAGGAATAGGTGAGTTTGGTTCAATCCAATTTGGTTTGGATTAGAATTTGGCTCACAATGGTCCTTTAGGTCGCTTTGGATCAAGTGAGCCTAAGTGGGTCAAATGGTTTAGTCAAAGCTTGATTTGAGTTTGGTTGAACTTGTATATGGACTTATGATTGAAATATAAATTCATTTGCAAGTGGTTTGAACTCAAATGGATTTTGATTCATTTGACAATTTCATATTCAAAGGAAGAATATGAAGGGATTTGGGGTTTGATTTTTGAATTGGGTTTTGATTTGGTGATTAAAGTTAGTATTTATATATAGATTCATGATTGTAGGGTTGATTGAATCAAGAAGAAAAATAAAGAGTTTGGCTTGATTTGAAGTTGATTTGGCTAAGTTCAAGATTTTGACTTGAAAGGCATAGGTTGGATTTTGAATGAATTTGAGTTTGATTTTTGGAATTAGTTTTGATTGTTTGAATTTATATTTCATTTATATATGTGAATATAAATGATAATATAAATGGATCATGAGAAAATTTCAAGGATTTGAAATGATTTGATCATGATTTAGGCTATGTCCATTAAAAGGGAATTTAAAGGACTTAGCAAATTTTTTTAGATTTGGAATTTAAATTTTGGATTTGATTTGATTGATTTATGTTTATATTTTATTTATATATGTGAATATAAATGAGAATATAAATGAGTTATGAGAAAATCCTATGAATTTGAATTGATTTGATCATGATTTAGGCTAAGTCCATTAAAAGGGACATTAAGGACTTAAGAAGGATTTAAATTTGGAATTTAAATTTTGGATTTCATTGATTTATATTTATTTTTCATTTATATATGTGAATATAAATGATTTATGAGAAAATCCCATGAATTTGAATTGATGTGATCATGATTTAGGCTAAGTCCATTAAAAGGGTAATTAAGGAACTTAGGAAATTTCATGAATTGATTTTGAATTTAAAGTTTAGTTTAATTGTCCTGAATTTTTATTTCATTTATATATGTGAATATAAATGAGAATATAAATGAGTTGTGAGAAAGTCTCATGAATTTGAATTGATTTGATCATGATTTAGGCTAAATCCATTAAAAGAAAAATTAAGGAACTTATGAAATTTCATGAATTAATTTTGAATTTTGAGTCTAATTTAACTGGTTTGAATTTATATTTTATTTATATATGTGAATATAAATGAGAATATAAATGGATCATGAGAAAATCTCAAGGATTTGATTTGGTTTAGAAATTAAGGATTTAGGAAAATTTGAATTTAGGAATTTCATTCATGGGTTTCAATAATGGATTTCAATCACATGGAGTTTATTTGAGTTTGGAGAAAATCAAATAAGATTGATTTGGAGTTTGACTTGAAGGAAGGAAGGTGGGGAATGGTTCAAGCTAAGGGTAGGTAGATTTTTCTTACACCCTTAAGGCATGACCTATTCCAATGGCTAACTCTTCTAAGTCTCTAGGGCTAGGTTGAGTGTCCACCTAATCACTAGATGTGTCTTAAGACTAAGGAACCCTTAAAGTCTAAGAGAAGTCCTATGTCTAAGATGGAGGGGTTGAGAACTCATTCTAAAAATGAGGTCAACAAGTATGTTTAGCTAATCTCTATTTTACATGTTTAATTAGATTTATCTTTCCCTTTTTCATGTAATTTTGTAATTAAGATTCGAAATGAATGTTATGGGAGATTAGAATGAACATTGGTCATAAGATCAAGTCTTATGCACCATGTGAAGCCTTGGAGCAACCACATTCCAACCAAGCCAAAACAAGCAAATCAAAATGAAGAATGAAGAAATGAAGAATGAAAACCACCATAACATGAATTCATTTTAATTATAAATTCTTTTGTAATTCGGGTTGTATAAGGGTAGAGCTCCTCTACCCACATTTCTTTTCGGGTTTGTGTAGTAGAACCCGACCACATCGGCCTCTTATTCTTTTACGCTAGCTTTATAAATTGTTTAATGCTTGTTTAACTAGTCCATTAAGAAGACATGATTTTTCGAGTTTCTTCATTGGTTGATGAATGGCCTTGATGCGATTAAGCTCTTAGAGAAAAATAATTATTGTATCCAATTAATCAACTCAAAATTAAAATTAAACAACTCATAATCTCACCTAAAGCCCAAGACATAAATCAAGATAAAATATTTAGCAACTCCTTAGTTAGATGTTGTATGTCTCACATCATGCATAAAAATCATCTTATTTTAGTCTTACTAATGGAGGGCTCCCACCTTTGCTAGAGAAAATTACTTGACCTTTGAGAGCTATGGTGGAAACACACCTCCTTCTTATTGATTTTGGCCCATAACCAATTTCTCATGCATTACGCATATGAATCCCATAGCCTTTGTTAAAAAAAATTGTCCAAAAATCAAAATAAGACTTAACAAAATTTGCATTAGATTAGATCATTACTCATGCCCTACATGATCTAGTCTCTTAGAGAGTGTGTTTAAGGACTTAGTCTCTTTTATAAATAAACAATAGTCTAGCTATCTTGCAAAAGCATAAGACTTGCCTACATATATTTAAAATCATAAGAGGAGTTAATTGGCGGCCACCTCTAGGCGGTTGTAACTCCAATAGTCGGATGGTTTATCCTCTCTTGTGGAGATAAACCATATACTCATTTTTTCTTAGTTTTAGATCGTGTCTTAGCCCTCGCTAAAGCTCCATAGATTTAGGATTTGAGGTCATTATTTCTCTTTGTGGGCTACAAGCATTAATCCTCACCTCTTAAACATTTCCATGACCTTGTATTGTGGAATTGTAAGCCCTAGATTTCTAATAAAAATTCAACTCAAACAAATAAATCCCCCCAACTTCAAAAATATAAAGCTCAACCATAAGATAGTTTAGGTTGCTCACTAGGCTTCCTAGTATCATGAGCATCCCCAACTCATCTTCCTTTGGTTCTAAAAATAACTCCCTCCTCTTAATCAATCCCACTTGATCTTTCAAAAATAACCAAATTGATTGATAGCCTTATCTTTGAAATCTTTGGAGACAATGATCATTTACCTATTCTTAAGGAATGGTATTCCTTAAGATATAATTAACTATGAGGGTTTGCCTCCATATGGAACTTAATGAACCCGATTTAAAATAAACCCTACTTTACTTTTTCATGTAAAGTAGGAGAAGAATCTCTGGTACATTCGAAGACCCATTGTCCTTAGGAGTCCTTACTAGGTGATTAGGTCCATTATAGGATGGTGATGTATGTCTTTCAAGACAGTACACCATTCCTCAATGTCGTACCTGATCACCCTAATAAGAACATCTGTGGATCTACATAGTGTACAACTAGCATATTTTGTTTTCATTTTACCTCAAAGATGAAAATAAAATCACCATAAATGCCAAACAGCCCAAACCATCCCCTCAATCCAAGCAACTGAGCTAAAACAGCAACTCTACTCTTCACCATCCGATCCAAGGAGGGGGAGATATACTCCCCCTCATTCCCACTCAAACCACAAGCATTGAATTCGATTGAGCTCTAGGAATCAAAACCAAGCTTCCCTAAGCCATTTCCAAGCTCCCTTGAATTCCCCTTCTTGGTTTTGCTCAAAACTAAAATAGGGGAGATCCATCCCATTTCCAAGTCACTCAATTCTCCACCAAAACCAAATTATACTTGCAAGCACCATCAAAGGACTTCGTCGAGCTTAATCAAGTTGTTTCCCAAATCACCAAGCCACGGGAAGAAGGACTTCGATCAAAGCCGGTTGCCATTGAAGGGGAGCTTGGTCAACCGAGCCATCCACTTCAAATCAAGATTTGATACCTTTAACAGGGCTTTGACTCTACTAGATGAAGTTACCTCCTCCATTGGAAGCACTGGTGATAACCTTCGGCGAGGTATTGCTCAAAATTGATCTTAAGATAAAAATTGCTTGGTCATTTGTGAAGGAAATTGTAATCTCTTAAGATCTTGACCGTTGGATACATTGCTTGTGCTTCCCCGATGGTGTACGGTAAGTTTGAACTCCATCTGAGCTCGAGTGAGCTCGGATCGAGTGACGATCGATGGATGGCATCCATCTCTCATTGCTCGAGAGGAGACAGAACACACAACGTTCATTCAGCGTGATTGGAACAGACGATTGTGATTAAATCACGTTAGATCTCCCTTTGATTTAAGCCTAAACCGCGGGATTAATCGTGGTGGTCCGATCTTAAATCGGACGGCGGAGAAAGACGTCACGTGACCGCATGGATGTGATAACTTAAATACCCTATCCCATCATCATGGAAAGCCGCTTGCCGCCACCGCCACGCGTCCCAGACGTTAATTAGGCTTAGTTAATTAGATTTTAATGAAACTTCCAAAATTCATAACTAATTATAAAAAAATCCAAAAGATACAAACTCAAGTTCATTTTAAAGATAATTTAAAAGAGAATAATATAAAATTAAGATCAATTGATTTTAAACAATAATTTCCATTCAATTTTAATTTTATTGGTAATATAATTAGGATAATTACTCTTTAATTATCTCAGCAATTAATTCTAAACTTCTCAGGGTTTATTAGTGGGATGACCTCTGCCTCCCATGATTTTCTTGAAATTTATTATTGGATTAATTAGGAGAATTGCTCATTTCATCCTTAATCCCTTTCTTAATTAATTAAATGATTAATTAACCTATTAAACAATGATAAATCTATTAATTAAGCTTGCTAATCATCATTAAATAGTGAATGGACTTGAAGAATGAGATTAGGATTTCTTTTCCTATCTTTTCCCCCAAGTTTATTTCATTTGGATAAACTCTTAATAAATTTGCAAATTAATTAATGGATTAATCACATCATTAATTAGATCAATTAATCCGATTCAAAAATAACAAATCATTCTGAAACTTAATTACTTAATCTTAGGTAGACTCTTAGGTGTTCAATAACCTAAGAGACTTTAAACAAAATTATAATCAAACTACATATGTAAGATGGCTATGAAAGTACTTAATTAAACCCTTTTAACTTAATTAATTAATAGTTATGAGCCAATTGCATTAGGCCCCTTTATTTCTTAGGTGCTTTTGCTGATTTAAATTTCATGTGATTGCATATCATATGTTGGCTCATAATTACTTGAATAATTATGTTAAAGTGGTATAGGTAAGGAATAATTAATGGATTAATTCATACCTTAACCTAAACAAAAAAATAAAATCAACCATTATTCTAAAATTAAACTAAATTGATTCACACGTATGGAAAATATATTAGGACCAACAAAACTCTTTTCATATTTCCTAAGTCAAATCAAATCCAAAAATAAAAATCTCTTTAAGAATTTTGATTCATTTTAAATAATCCCATTTTATATGATTGTCCTTAGGAAGTAATAGGGTGCTTACATCCTTTTATCTCTTTCCAAGCATGTTAAATATTATATGCCATATGAAATCATGCATTCATTTTTTTAAATCCAATAAATAAAATATTTCCTTTGTGTCAAATTACATATTTTGGCTAAATATAAGAATATGAGTAGCCATTATCACTATTAAATCAAAAAATACTTTTAAAAACTTATAAACTAAAGATTATGAATGAAGTGATGCTACTTATAAGTGCTTATAAGCTTTCATATGATTATAGCATAAGATGTGTATTATGTTATTTTCTTCTCTTCTCTTAACATGGATTTGAATAGGATTTGTAAAGTGTATGATTCATTTGAAAAGAACACAACACTTGCCTAAAGCTATTCCTATGCATTTATATGGTATGCCTTAAGAAGGATCTTGACATTTACACATGTAAATTGTATAACTAAATCAAACATAATTTTTTGCATGATTCTTCATCCATTTGCTTTCTTTTTGTACATTCACATGTATTTAAGAAAAATGGTATATTAGTCTGGACATCCTGAGGTTGTGAGGCTTTAAGTAACCCTAAGTAGATCTTGTACCTTACACCCCTAGTGTAAAAAATAATGGCGGCATACTCACTTATGTCTTTTATACATATGGATGTGCATTTGATTAATGGATAAAAGAGTCCCTCTTTTCTACATAATAAAAACATGCATTTATGGGATATCCAAATTTTCAAATCATATCTCTTAGCATTCATCATCAAAGTGTGCTAAAATTTTCATTGCATGTATAATTATGCTTAAGATTATTCATATGCATGGTATACATGGTGGAAAGAAATGAATGGGTGTGTGTTATATGATGGTAATTCACCCTAATTAATCTTAAGAGGCCTTTCTTATTGAATAAAACTATTTAGAGTAAATCTAAACTTAAGATTAAATAAAAATACAGAATAAAACATTCACTAAAGAAAAATCATTAATGAATCTATCATAAAAATACTATAAGGTAGGGATGAAAGAGAGTTCTCATTTCTTTCTTCTCTTCACAATATTTGATAACTATGTATAAGTTCATTCAAACCAAATCAAATTATCAACTAAAAATTGATGAATCAACTAAATCACTTGAAATGAAACCACCATTTAAATTGAATCTCTCACACTTAGAAAATTCCAACCCTAAAGCCTAGTCAAGATATACCACACAAACCTAAAATGGCACACACATTAGGTTATGTCACCATTTCTAGCTCTATGTTAGGGTGATGCATCGTTTGATGCCTAATTTTATTTTGTAATGTAATATTTTTAGACTGGATGTTAGGGTGTATGTGCATAAATTGGATGATAGGACGATCTTAGCCTAATCAATTTTAACAGGGGATTATGCTTAAGGAGTATTATAATAAAATTGTAAATGTTTTTGCTGTACAGGTTGCTTATGCCCCTAAGCATAATCTAAAGTAGGAAATGTGGACTTGGTTACCCATGTGTGGGATGCTAAGTCCAACTTATTCATATAACTGCTTAGGTTGTGTGGTATGTTTAACTAATCTTTATTTTGCAGGTTTAGTTAGATTTATCTTTTTTCATTTTTATGTAAATTTTGTAATTAAGATTTTGAATGAATGTAATGGGGGATAAATGATGAACATTGGTCATAAAGGCTAAGCCTTATGCACCATGTGACATCTTTGGAGAAATCATATCCCGATCAAGCCAAAAGGAAGAAAGAAAGAAATGAAGAAAGAAAGAAATAAAGAAATGAAGAATGAAGACCCCTATAACTTGAATTCCTTTTAATTATAATTATTCATTTGTAATCCAGATTGTATAAGGGTAGAGTTCGACTACCCATTTTCCTTTTCGAGTTTATGCGGTGGAGCCTGACCACATTGGCCTCTTATTCTTTTGAACCAATTTTATAAATTGATTGATGTTTTGTATATGATTGTGCAATTAAGATGGCATGATTTCCTACTTTATTCATTATTTCATGAATGGTCTAGATGCGATTAAGCTCTTAATGAAAAATAAATTCTCTATCCAATTAATCAACTCAAAATTAAAATTAAATAACTCATAACCTCACCTAAAGCCTAAGACATAAATCAAGATAATAAAATATTTAGCAACCCCTTAGTTGGATGTTGTATAGCTCATATCATGCATAAATCATATTGCTTCACTCTTACTAATAGAAGGCTTCCACCTTCACCAGAGAAAATGTCTTGACCTTTAAGAGCCATGGTGAAAACACACCTCCTTTTTTATTTTGGCTCATAACCAATCTTCTCATGCATTAGGCATATGAAATCTCATAGCCCGTGTCAAATAAAAATATCCAAAAATTAAAATAAAACTTAACAAAATTTACATTAGATTAGGTCATTATTCATGCCCTTCATGATATAGTCTCTTAAGGAGTGTGTTTAAGGACTTAGTCTCATTTCTAAATAAACAACATGTTAACCATCTTACAAAGCATAAGACTTGCCAATATGTATTTAAAATCATAGGAATAGTTAGTTGGCGGCCACCCCCAAGCGGTTGTAAGTCCAACAGTCGGGTGGTTTATCCTCTCTTGTGGATGTAAACCATATACCCATTTTCACATTAGATTTAGGTCGTGCTTTATCCCTCGCCGAAGCTCCCTAGATTTAGGATCTGAGGTCGTTGTTTTCCTTTGCGAGCTGCAAGCATAAATCCTTACCTCTTATGCATTTCTACAATCTTATATTGTGGAATTGCAAGCCCTGAATTTCTAATAAAAATTCAATTTAGACATATAATTCCCCTCAATTTCAAAATATAAAGCCCAACCATAAAATAGTTTGGGATGCTCACTAGGTTCCCTAATATCATGAGCATCCCCTACACATCTCTCTTTGGTTCTGAAAATAACTCTTTCCCTTTGCTCAAATCCTTCTTGATTTTTTAAAAATAATCAATTGATTGATAGTCCTATGTTTGAAATCTTTGGAGACAATGATCATTTACCTTAATCGAGAGTATTCCTAAGGAATCTCATTCATTAGGATGTAATTAACAATGGGGGCTTGCCTCCATAGGAAACTTAACGAACCCAATTTAAAATAAGCCCCACTTTACTTTTCCATGTAAAGTAACAGAAAGATCTCTGGTATATTCGAAGACCTATTATCCTTAGGAGTCATTATTAGGTGATTAGGTCAATTGTAGGATGGTGACTTCTTTCTATCAAGATAGTACATCATTCTTCAATGTCGTACTCGATCATCCTAATAAGTACATCTACGGATCTACGTTGTGTCAATCTCATCAACCAATAAATAAATAAAACACCACACCACCCTATTTCCCATCTATGCTACAATACCCGAAGGCAACATTCCCTCTTTTCTCTTTCAACTGAATGCCTCCCCTATTGCTCTGTTGTCTCAAGCACAGCAAGGTCGACATGTTTCCTACCCGCACGACATAACAACTAACCCACTTTACCTTCAATTGCTATAAATGGAGTAAAGATTAAGGTGAATGAATTCAAAGTTTTCACTACAATTTTCTCTCTAAATTATGTGGGATTAAATATTATAACTTTCTTTTGGTTATTTGGTAAAATCTAATGAGGTGAAACAACTATTTATAATTACAATTATTTATTTGATGTTGATCATCACTTCGATGTTTGTCAAATATTATCCATTTTATTTAACTTGAAATTGAATGGTGAAGGAGGGGATAAAGGGATTTAAGAGTTTGTAGGTCTTAGAGAGAAAACCACATTGTTGTTAAAAATTAAAAATAATGATGATCATTAAAGTTCAACTATCCACTTGTTATTTCATCCACCTAATTTTGAAAGGGAAAAACGAAAAGGGCAAGAGCATGTATTTTCACTTCCATTCAATCACATTATCTTTAGAGTTCTTTCTTTTACTTATGGCATTCAAACAATTAGTTAGAATGTGAGTTTATTGAGTATTCATGTTGTCATTTATTGTTTGATGTATTCAAAAGGTAAGAGACGATTGAAACAATGATAGAAATCATGATGTGATGGACTAACTTTACTTGTATTTGCATATGTGAAGATGTAATTATAATGAATGCAAAAAAAAATTAATAATAATAAAAATCATAAGTACCTACTCATTGCTCCCAAGACAAGACAAAATGTAGACCTAAGTACTGCATCGTGCATTGCATGACAGGAAAACTAGGTGTCTCTTACACAGGTTTGATGGCATATGCGACGGTTCTCATAAGCATGGTAGGTGCAAAAATATCTTGGCCATGATATCACAAGACACCTACCATGCACACTTCTCATAAGCATGGTGGGAAGGCCTCAGTACTCCTGATTCAGCCCCCTACACGGGGATGATGCCAAGAGGCTGCCGAATTTCATTTTAAATACCTATGCATATGCCTATTCAGTATATTAAATTTCTATATGTGCTACTTCAATATAATTGTAAAAATTTTCTAGATATAAGCACTCGTGCATGCTGTTTAAGCATGACGAGGAAACCAAGATGTCCCTTACACAAGTTTGAAGGCCTATGCGACGCTTCTCATAAGCGTGTGGTGACCTCACTTTTGGAGTGAGCTCTCAACTTCCTTATCATAGTTAGGACACTTATAGATTCTGAGAGTTCCTTAGCCTTAAGATACTTCTAGTGGTTAGGTGAACACTTAACCTAAGCCTAGAGACTTAGATGGTTTAGCCATAAGAATAGGGTATGCCTTAGGGATTTAGGAAGACTTGTCTACCCTATAGCATTGAACCGATCCTTGCTTCCTTCATTCAAACCAAACCTCAAATTCCAAATCCAAATCATAAATCAATTCTAAATCAAATGATTGAAACTCATGATTGAATTCAAATCTCAAATTCCTTCCTAAGCCCTTTGATTTTATCAATGACTTAGCCTTAACCAAATCCAAATCACTCCAAACCTAAGTAATTTTCTCATGAATCATTTATATCTTCATTTATATTCTCAAATATAAATGGAAATTCAAATAGCCAAAACTAAATTCAAAATCAAACCAAAATCCAATTTATATAGCCAATTTTTTTAGCTTTGATAAATGATATCCAAATCAACTCAAGACTCATGAATTTCTTCATGATTCAATCATTCCTTCAATCATTATCATAAATATAAACATAAATCACCATTATCAAACCAAACCCAAGTCAACCCAAGTCAAGTCATGTTGATCGTTTTGACTTGAAAATTGTCATATGAACCAAAACCCATATGGCTTCAAATCACTTGCAATTGTTTTTATATTTCCATCTTAAATCCATATATCAACTCAACTAAACTTGAATCAAGCCATAATCAAGCCAACCAACCCATTTAGTTTCACTTGACCCAAAGTGACCTAAAAGATCTTTTTGAGCCAAGTTCTAATTCAACCCAAATTAGATTGAATTAAGCTGATCCAAACCTTATATCATGATCAACAATCATCCTAGGTAAATCAATTATCTTAAATTGGTCAAACCAAATCAAACCTAGCATTTGATCAAGTCAACATTTAATCTAAATGAAACCCAAACTAGCTAAAATTTACCATATGATAAATTGATTAAAACCATTGATTCAAACATATTCATAATCAATGATTAAACATGACCAAACCATTAATTAGCCAAACCAAGCCTAATTGGTCATTTGACCCAAGTTGACCCAAATTGGCCTAAAGAGCCAAAATGGTTCAAATCACAATCCAACCCAAATTGATTACAACTAATGGTTCAAGTTCCTCTCAAATCACTTATTAAACTTGACTAAAGTCATGATTGAGCCCAATTTGACAAATTGGTCAATTTTACCAAACTTAGCCCAAATTGATCTCAAGGGTCAAATTAGCCAAAATCCAAACTAATTCTAAATTAAACCAAACCAAAGCCTACAATCATTTTCAATTAGCCAATTGAACTTGACTCAATACCTAACCTAACCCAATTTGATTCGATTGGTCAAATTAGTCAACTTGACCCATTTAACTTATATGAACCCAAATGAGCCATAATCAAATTCAAAGCAAATTGAATCAAACCGATGACACCAATACACTCCAATTGGTCATGTGAACTTGACCCAGCCTTTAGTTTGACCCAATTTGGCCAATTGGTAAACTTGATCCAACTTAACCCAATTTGACCTAAATAGGTCAAATCAAGCCAAATCAAACTAAACAAACTCCAAACCACTTGAAATTTAGGCTAACTACTTTTGACCCATCCCAAATTTGCCCAAATCAAACCCATAGCCAAATGACCATTTTGTCCTTGGTAGTAGGGCATCTCATGAGATAAGACACATGCTTGTTGGGTCATTCTCTCCCCTTAACCACTTGGCACCCAATAGTCCACGTAGACACCTTGGACCATGACTGACCTGACCCAAAGGTGGTTGGGTCAGCCATGATCTATGAGGAGGTCAAATCACCTCCCCATTCTCATTAGAACACTTGGAAAGCCATAGGACACCCACTACTCCCTTGGCAACCACTCTCACACCCTCCTCCACTCAAAGGAAGCAACTAACATGATTCCCTGCCCAAACCGAGCTCCCCATGGTGACCCCTTGATCAAAAATTCCAAATCAACCATGGACGTCTGATCCAAGTAATGAGGAGGTATACCCCCCTCATTCTCTCTCAAACTCACACACTCCCACTCGATTCAACCCTAGCAGCCAAGGAGAGAGTTCCCAGAGTGATTTCCAAGCTTTCCCAATCTCCCTAAAATCCCCATTTTTGGATTTAAGCAAAACAGAATAGGGGAGGTCACCTTTGATTCCCATTTGCTCAAATCTTCACCAAAGTGTAATTAACTTTGCACACACCTTCTTTGGAGCCAAACGAGCAAGAACAAATCCTTTCCCAAACTTCTCAACGGTTGGAGGGTAGACTTCGATCAAGCCTGACCACCTACGCCTAGTGGATTGATCTTTCGAGCAAACTACATCAAATCAAAGCTCGTGCAGCTCAACAAAGCTTCGTTTCTACCAAACGAAGCTTCCTCAATCATTGGAACCATCAGTCGTAAGCTCGGTGAGGTATGCCATTGAAACTGATCCTTGAATGAAAATTGGATGGTCTTTTGTGAAAGAAAATTTTATTTCATGCAATTTCCACCATTGGATTTGATTGTTGTGCTTCCCGAAGGTGTGGAATAGTTTTCATCTCCATCCGAGCTCAGGTGAGCTCAAATAGAGCAGCGATCAATGGACGGTTTCCATTGTTCGATGCTCGGGAAGAAATAGATCATGGATCGTCCATCCCACGTTATCCGAACGGGCGATCCTGATCAGATCAAATTTAGATGTCCTGATTAATCCCTCAGAAGCGTGGGTTTAATCATGGCGTCGACTTAGATGGACGCCCACGAGTTACAGATGCCGCCATCCAGTCGACACCGGATGTGACAACTTAAATAATCCGCTATGCCATGTGGAATGCGCATCGCATCCGCCACATGGCAATTAAAGGCTTTAATTAAGACTAATTAATTAATTTTTAATTCTCAAACTTCCTAAATTCATAACTAATCATAAAAAAATAAAAAAAAATACAAACTTAGGCTCATTTTAAAGATATTTCAGAGTAGAATTCAATAAAATTATTATTAATTAATTTTGAACAGCATATTTAACTTAATTAAAATTTAATTGAAAATATAATTAGCCTAATTACTCTCTAATTAACTATCCAATTAATCTCAAACTTTTTGTGCATGTTTAGGATGATGACCTAAACCTCCCCTATTTTTCTGGGATTTTATTAATTGCTTAATTAAGAAAACTAATTAATTAAGCCTTAATCACTTTCTTAATATATTTAGTGATAATTAAGTATATAAATAATGAATTAATCAATCTATTAAGCTTATTAACCTCTATTAATGGTCATGAAGTCCAGGGAAATGGATTGGACTCCCTCTTCCAATCTTTTCCTTAAATCTTATCTAATCCCTCTAAAATAATTAATTAATTAACACACTTTTAATTAATTAATTAACAAAATTAATCAAAAATCCAAATCATACCTAAACCTTAATTAATTATTTGAAAGGATTTAGAGATTGAGACTTAAGCTCCCTTCTTTATCTCTTTCTCTGAGCCCATTTCATTTTGATTAGTTAAAGTTAATTAGAGTTTAATTAATTAATTAACTAACATAATTAATTCAATTGAATCTAATTCTCTAACTTAATCTTGGGTAGCTCTTTGGGTGTTCAATAACCCAAAGTGAGAGATGATGAAATTATGGTTAAGTCACATGTATGAGAAAACAATAAAAGTAGTTAAGTGAGATCCCTTAAGCTTAATTAACTATTAATCATGAGCCAATTGCATTAGACCCTTTTATTTCTTAGAAGCATTGCAAGTTTACTTTTCATGTGATTGCATATCATATTAGCTCATTATTAATTGGTTAATTAACTTAAGGTGATGTAAGTAAGGTTTAATTAATTAGCTTAATTCATACCTTAACCTAATCAAATTAATTACTTCTTCATTAAACCAAATCAACTCACACATAAGGAATGAGATTAGGATCAGCAAACTACTTTCATTTCCTGAATCAAATCAAACCCAAATTAAAAATCTCATTAAAAAACTTTGGTTTATTTTAAATAGTCTTATTTAGTATGATTATCCTTATGAATAAATTAGAATGAATAAGATCACGTACTTATTTTCTTTTACTTCTTTCCAATCATGTAAAATGTTACTTGTCATGTGTAATTATGCATTCATTTCTTTTAAAATTAACTAAATGAAATGATTTCATTTTTGTCTAATTCCATGTATTGATTTAAATTAAATAGGTGTGAATATTATTACTATTAAATCAAATGTTATTTTCAAAAGCTCATAAATCAATTATTATAAAGGAAGTGATGTTAATTACAAATATCCATAAGTTTGCATGTGTTGATAATATAAGATATGTAATATGAAGCTCTCTTTCCTTATCTTACATAGGTTCATATAGGATTTACAAATATGTAGTTCATTTGAAAAGAACACAACATTCATCTAAATCTACCTCCATGATTAAGACTTACGAAGAATTCCATATTACATATGTAAATCATATAATTGAATCAAATATGACTTCTTGCATGACTTCTTATTCTTGTGGTTCTTTTTGTGCATTCATATGTATCTGAGAAAAGTGGTATATTAGTCTGGACTCCCCGGGGCTACAAGACTTTTAGTATCCCTAAGTAGGTCTTGTACCTTAAGCCCCTGGTGTAAAACAATGACATCGTACTCACTTAAAACTCTTATACATATATATGTATGATGTGACCAATGAATAAGAATCATAAATCAAACAAATCAAATACAACTTTTGCATGAGTTTTTCTATCCTTATATTTGCTTATACATCCATATGTATCTAAGAAAAGTGATATATTAATCTGGACACCCCGGGACTGTGATGCTTTAAGTAGCCCTAAGTAGGTCTTGTACCTTACTCCCCTAGTTCAGAACAATGATGATGCACTCACTTAAAACTTTTATACATGTGAATGTGTATCTAGCTAATGGATAAAAAATCCCTCTTTTTTATTAAAAAGGCATGCATTCATAATTCAATTAAATGAAATACCTAAACTCTAAACATACTTCTTTGCATTCATCATTCAAGTGTGATAAGACATACATTGTATGTATAGGTATGTTTTAAGATTTAATCATATGCATGATATATATGATGAAAAGAAATGAATAAGCATGTCTTATGTGATAGTAATCCATTCTAATTAATCTTAAGATGTATTTCTTATTGAATAGGGTCATTTAGAGTGAACTTAAACTTAGGTTTGATTAAAACATATAATAAGCCACTCACTAAAGAAGATTGATTAATTAAGTTGCTTTAGAAATTACTTAAGGTAGGGATGAAAGAGAGATTTCATCTCTTTCTTCTCTTCATAACACTTAGTTGTTAAATATAGACCATATAAAATAAAAGAAAATACTAAGTAAAATCTTCAAATCAATTAAATCATTTAAAGAGAAATCAACCCCTTATAAATTAAATCTCTCACACTTAGCAAATTACAACTCTAAAGCCTAGTTAAGACATACCACACAAGCTTTAATGCACACACATTAGACTAAGTCACCACTTATATCTTTATGTTAAGGTATGATTTGATATAAGCTTATTTTGTGATGTATTGTTGTAAACTAGATGTTATGGTATATATGTGTAGTCTGGATGTTAGGCCGATATTAGCTTGATAATGCTTTTTGTATGAGGTTGTGCTTAAGGGGCCGCTAAATAAAAATATAAATATTTTTTGTTGTGCAGGTTGCCTATCCCCTAAGCATAATCTAAGCTAAGACAGATTAGCTTGGTTACCCATGTGTGATGTGCTAAGTCCAAATTGTTCATATAATTGCTTTGATTATATGGTGTGTTTAACTAACATTTATTTTACAGATATAGCTAAATTTACTTTCCTCCTTTTAATGTAATTTTGCATTAAGATTATGATGAGTGTTATAGGAGATTAAGATGAGCATTAGTTATAAAACCAAGTGTTATGTACTATGTGATTCCTTTAAAGCAAGCCAGTCCAAGTCAAGCCAAAAGGAAGAAATAAATGGAGAAAATCAAAATGAAAAAATGAGAGATGAAAAATAAAATATGAAGAATAAAGAGTAAAGATCCCCATAACATTCATTATTCTTAATTGTAATTATTCTTTTATAATCCGGGTTGTATAAGGGTAGAGCTCAACTACCCATATTTCTTTTCGGGTTGTATGGCGGCACCCAACTGCAATAGCCTTTTATTCTTTTGTGATAGCTTTATAAAAAATTGTTTGATATTTTGTTTAGCTTATGCATTAGAAATGACATGTCTTGTTATAGTTTATTTATGATTGGTGATTGTTGTATGACATGGATACGATTAGGCTCTAAGGTAAAAATAAATTTTTATCCCATTAACAACTCATAACTAAACTTTTAAAACAACTCACAATCTCATATAAAAAACTAAGCATTAAATCAAGATAATAATTTATATAGCAACCCCTTAACTGGATGTTGTATATTTAACATCATGCATAACCATCTTATTTCACTCTTGTTAATAGAGGGCTTCCATCTTTGTCAGATATAATGGGCTTAACCTTTGAGAGCCTATGATGGAAGAACACTTCTTTCCCTTTTGATTTGGCCCATAATCAACTTCTCAGGCATTTAGGCATATAAAATCGTCTGGCCTGTGTCAAAATAAAAAATCTCAAATTAAATGAAATTTGATAAAAATTTGCATTAGATTAAATCATTATTTATGTCCCTCATGCTCTAGTATTTTGAGTGAGTTTAAGGACTTAATTTCTTTTCTAATTAATAACAACATAGTCATCTTGCAAAAGCATATGATTTGCCCACATGGATTTAAAATGTAGGAGTTAGCTGGCTGAAACTCCAGATGATATAACCCCAGTAGTTAGTTGGTTTACTCTCTCTTATGGAGGTAAATCATATACCCATTTTCTCCATAGATTTAGGTCGTGATTTTGCCCTCGCCAAAGCTCCCTAGATTTAGGATCCAAGGTCGTTGTTTCTATGGGATACAAGCATAAATCATCGCCTCTTAGGCATTTTCACAATCTTGTATTGTTGAATTATAATCCTAAATTTCTAACAAAAATTTCAACTCAAATATATAACTCTCCTTAATTTCAAACATATAAAGCCCAACCATAGCAAAGTTTGGGATGCTCACTAGGCTTCCTAGTATCATGAGCATCCCCTACTCATCTTCCCTTAGCTTCGATAATAAGTTTTTCCTTTCAATTTATCCCATTTGATCTTCTAAATATAACTAATTTATTGATAATCATATCTTTAAATTCTTTGGAAACAATAATTTATTCTTAAGAAACTCACCTTCCTTAGGATGTAATTAACTATGAGGGTTTGCCACCAGAAAGAACTTAACGAACCCAGTTTAAATGAACCATGCTTTATTTTTTCATATAAAAAGGAGAAAATCTCTAGTATATTCAAATACTCATTATGCTTTAGGAATCCTTACTAAGTGATTAGGTCTATCGTATGGTAGTGATTTCTATCTTTCGAGATAGTGTATTATTCCTTGATGTAGTACCCGATCACCTCAATAAGCACATTCTCAGATCTGTGTGGTGTCCCCTCACATATACACACACATGACAACCAAAAATAAACACCACAACGCAGTAGGTGCAAAAATATCTAAGCTGCGATGTCGCAAGACACCTATCATGCAAACTTCCCATAAACATGATGGGAAGCCTATAGCACCTCCGAAGTAGCCCCCTATATGAGGACAACTCCGAGAGGCTACCAAAATTTGGATTGACAAATGGCCTAATTAATTTAACGCAAAATGAATTTTAAGCTTAAAATTAAAATCTAAATTTAAATTGCAGATATTGAAGGTCTATGCATGATTTCTTAAGTGTGGTAGATTTAGAAGACTTTCCAAACCGTAGTGTCGCAAGACACTGAATTTTATAAATTGTATATTATCATAATACATTTTAATACTTCAAATATATAAAAATAGGGGGATTTACATACATACCAAATAATTCTACATAGGGGGTCAATGCTTTGAAAACATTGTTGAACCCTCTCTTAAGTCACATCCATCTCTTTCCAAACTCGATATTATGTGTCCTACAATTGTCTCCTTCAAGACTCACATCATAAGGTTGCATGCACCACAACGATCTCCTTCTAAACACAAGCCTCATCTATTCCACAATTGCCTTATTTAAGACCAATGTCGCAACCTCACCTATGTGCAATATCTTATATAAAATATGCATCATGACCTCTCATGCCAATTATCTCCTTGACCTACACCACATACTTGATTTGTGTTAGAACATCTTGTCATATATGTGTTCGTCTCACATGTGTCTCCTTCAATTTTTTTGTCACAACCATCTTCAACAACATAGACACCGCATCCATCTACAACTAAGATTATACTAAAACCACCTACGGATATGCATAGTTCTTGTCATCTCATATATCTATAATATTCACAACCAACACGTGAGGACATGCCATGCCCATAAGCTTTGCCTCTCTACTTGCCTATGAGGTGTCTTATACTAAAGACTCGAATTGTTTGCATTTAGGTCTCTCAAGTGGCAATTTTTTACATATAGTGAATCGTTCAACCTAGGCCACATAGTTTCTAACTAACTTCCAAAAACTTCTGCATAAAAAACTTGCATTTTGTTCTTCTGTGTGTATAATGTCAAGAAACCTAAAACCAATAGAAAGATCGTCACTCCAGCTTGATTTCCCACAAACAACAAATCCTTGAATCTTAACAATAGTGCGTCATTTTAGAATAGAATGATAATATGGAACAATGTTACAAGAAATATTAAGAATTTTATTTGTACTTCCAGAAAAAAAAAAGCAATAAGATAAACCAATAAGAATTTGCACATATTTTACACCACATTATACACAATTTAACTGATGCTTAACATTTATGCTACAACTGATCCACCATGTACAATTTTAAGGTACAAAATAAGGAAAAACAATTCAGACCTTCGATGCTGGTGTGGAATATGCCAAAGCCTGCCCAGTGAACATAGCCATTAAAAGGCGTCAGGTTATATCGTTGGATAACAGTGTAGTCCAAGATGTTTGACCTGAGCGAACTTTCATGTTCATGAACATGAAAAACACAGATAGATTTCCTACCAAAGTGGCATAAGGGACTTTCAATTCTATTTTAAACCTGATTTCATATTCCTTCAATATAAGAACAAAAGAACAACAAGACCAATTAAGCACAATCAAAACTATGTTTTGGATATTCTCTATGGCAAACACAATTTTAAAGCGACGGTTAATTTGAAATTGTTAATTATAAATAATGAAATTAAAAACCACTATCGCGGTATTTATCGATCAAAACCAATACAGAAAATCTAAGTGCATAAATGGAATAACGAAGAAGGTAATATAATTCCTTGCAGAATCCTTACATGAGGAATACACGTATAATCACAAAATTGGCAAAGAATAGGAAGGCAAATTAACACCTATTAGAATAAGAGATGAGGTGTATTAACACCTATTGGCAAAGAATAAGGAGGTATATTAACACATAATCTAATTGCCTTCCTAATGTAAAGTAAGAAATAAGGAAAGTGTGTTATCATCTAATGTGAATGTCTTCCCGCTATAATCAAGATGAAGTCCTTGGAGAAATGACACTGATATTCACTCATAATACATCATTGAGAGAGATGTTTAGCAAGAGCATCGACAAATGATACATGAAGAAGGCTAGTATAACATTCTTTTATGACAAAGTAAAGGTCAAGAACAATGTGTTTCATTTAGGACTAGAGGATCAATTTTTCACATAGGTAGGTGGCCCTAATAGTCACATTAAATTCTACATGGTTTCAGAAGAGTAATATAAAGTTCATTACGAAGACATTGCACTATTAAAGAGATAATTGCCCAACATTAGGCTTTCGTAGAAGACTAAGCTATTGTATGATGCTTCTTAAAGCTCTAAGAGATTGCATTGAAGCCTAAGAAGACAACATAAGCACTTATAGATGCTCCCAATCCAATCAAGATCTAAGAATCCATGAGCAGAGATGAGCATCTATAAAAGAAGAGGCAATGGTTGATGGTGGTTCAAAGATAACAAAGAATGGTTTAGCAATGATCCAATAGTTGATACATGAATGGGGAGAGTTTGTTGATAGCAAATGCAATGTTATGAGTGAGAGATATATATTGAAGTCCTAAATAAGAAAATGATATTCTAATGTATCAATGAGATGGACACGAGCAAAATTTGTAAGCATATGAGTTGGAGACATGGGAGAAGTGACCTCTTTAGAGTTCACAATGTTTGTATGCTAAAGGAGATCATGAATGTACATGTTGTATAGAAAGATGCCACAATCAAACGGAAAAATTTCTACACAATAGAAATAAAGAAGTTAACCAAGACTTTAAAAAAGAATGTTTATGCCAATTTGGTGGTGAACTATTGAAGTTGCCCAGAGTAATGAGCATGGGTCATCCATATATATAAATAGGTAAACTGTAAAATGTTGATGAGAGTAAATGAAAAGTGAAACATTATCTTTGAAATTAGTAAAGAGGTAAACTATACAATGTTGATGAGAGTAAATGAAAAGTGAGGCATTATCTTTAAAATTTGTAAACTGTGAGGAGAAACTAGTGTAGTTGATAGCACCAACTATGAGGTTCTTGTTTGAGGCTATGAAGAGCCATTATTATGTGGCACCCAATGGTAGCACATGTCAAGTTGTGAAAACCCAGAGGTTGGTTCATGCAAACGTCATCAACAAAATGTCCATGGAGAAAAGCATTATTGATGCCTAATTTATAAAGTAGGCATTTTTTAGATGGAGCAAGTCTAAAGATATGAAAAATTGCAACTGGTTTGACAACCAGATTAAAGGTTTCATGGAAATCAATGCCTACTCATTAATGGAAATCTTTGGTCATAATCCGAGCATTATAACGATCTATGGACCCATCAGGATTACATTTGATACGAATCACCCATTTGCAACTGACAATACTATGAGATGAATAAGGAGGAACAAGAGTCCAAGTATTATTGCAAATGAGTACATCGAACACATTGAGCAAGGTGGCCCACCATAAGCTATCTTAAGGCCTGGGAAAATGTTCAATTCATGAAGAAAGAGAGATAAAAGTAAGGAGATAGGATTGAATTTGGTGAGAGATTTGTAAATGTAGTTTTCGGCGCAAGTTTTCATTGTTGAGATTTTTGAGGAATGGTTTGGAGTTTAGGGTAATGTATAGGTGGTGCTAGGTGGTGCTAGGTGGTGCTAAGTGGTAAGGTTGCTTGGAGAAGAGAAAAGTAGGTTGTGGATGGTAAGGATAAAGTTTGTGGGTACTAGAAATTTAGTGGAAACACTAACTAGAGTTGAGTTATGGGATTGACTGGAAAGGTCAGGAGTGGTAGGCAAGAGGGGGATGAATGGAGGTTGGTTGACATAAAGAATATGCAATCTAAGTATGTGGTGACTAGGTTATGCAGTGGTTTTTGTGGGGAAGAAATGTTCAAAAGGAATTAACAAGAAATGTTATATGCAATATGGGTTGATTTGGTAGCCAAGTTAGATTATTAATTGAGGTGGTTGAGTTTCAAATGTAATGGGATAACTTAAACGCATTAGTAAGCATGAGAGATTGAATTGGATTATTTGAGAAAAATAGGTTGTTGCAATATATTGGATGTTGAAGCATTGGCATTGTAGAGGTGATTTCAATAATGAGGTAATGTTTTACAATTGGGGTGATGAGTTGTTTTGAAAAGAGTGAGTAAGATGATTGGTGATAATTATGGAAGAATATTTAGAGAGACAAAGTCGTGATTGCAGATCAAATCTATGAAGAGTAGAGTATTAAAAATTTAAAAACATAATGGAAAAAAGTTTACAAAAATGTGATATGACATGAGATAGAGTTTTTTTTTATGAGGGTGCCATAACACATACAAGAACTTTGCAAAGCGGAGTAGCTAAGAAAAGCATATGATTGAGAATAGTAGCCCAATTTATGAGTCTCACTGGGACAAAGCTGGGTGGTAGAGACACTGAAAGAACTTCAATTTAGCATAGCTAGAAGGAAGCGCAAATAGTTCCTCATATGAAGATTGTATGTAAGTGATGGCAAAAGGCATACAAATGATAAGATATGTTGTAATAAAGATGATGAGTGGCCAGAATGTAAGTGGCATAAAGCCATGATGTAGGAGGATGAGACTAGGTCCAATTTCAATTAGATAACAATGATGTCATTCAACTAGCCCATTATACTCTGTAGTTTGAAGTTGTGTAGTCAAGTGAGAGATTCCCATGAAGACAACAAAAAAAAAGATTTGAAAGCCATATATTTGCCAAAATTGTCAAAGTAGAGAGAAATGATAAATCATTGAAAATATTTTTTGATGAAGATTTAAAGGTAATGAAAATAGATTGGACATCAAATTTCCATTTGAGATGATAGGGTCATGTATACCGAGTAAAATGGTCAACAAAAATGACATGACTTTTATGCATGTCATATTGAGTTTAGAAAGATCTAAACATCATAAGAGAGAAGCTCCAAGGGATGAGACATAGTATTTGAGACATAGAACGTTAACTTATGAATTTTTCCACAATGACAGGAATTACTAGTAAATTGAGATGCCACATATGAATAATACATGTAAGATGTGCTTAGAGACCAAATGATGTAAAGCTATTGAGTGACAACCAAGAAGATGATGAAATTGATTAACGAGGTTATAGTAGTGGAGAAGGCAAGAACAAGTATTGAATGGGGCCACACTCATAAATGCCATATTTATCCCTGCCTTCCAAGAGGGTAGCCTTGTAATGAAGATCATTACTAAAAAAATGAGATTTAATAAAAATATCATTATTTTGACAAAATTGAGAGAGAGAAATAATGTATTTGGTCATAGCGGGTACACAGAATGTTTTGAAAGAGATGAATGTAAAGGGAGAGGGGAAAGTGGTAGAGCATGAGTGGGTGATAAGTAGCCATTTTCCATAGTTAATGAGAATACTCTCAATGGTTAGATATTCTAAGAGACGTGAGAGATTTTAAGATCAATTTTGATATGATTAGAGACATATGAGTCTAAGATCAAGTCAATAGTGCGATTCTAGTTAGGGTGTTTATGGCAACTCACTGGGTGATTGGCTAAATAAGCTTGAGGAGCATACATGGTGGATCGAAGAGGTCATGGGGTTGTGGATGAAATTAAGACATCATTATGAACCTTATTGGCATAATTTACATTGCCATTTTCCAGTCTATAAGAGTTGTTCATGTAATAATATGTGATAGGTGATTGTTAAAGGAGTAATGCTTGGTTTATTGTTGGGATGATGGCTATAAGGGGATTTGTAAACTAGGTTGGCAATGATAAATATGCCAAACAAGATGGCTTACTTTCTTGCATCACAATTAAGGTGAGCTTCAAAGTTGATGAGTTTTCATATAATTCCATGAATGTGATAGAATTTTTTAAACATGAATGGTGTAGATAATATTCTTTTAATCATTATCAAGGCTAACAAAAATTTTGAGTGCAATGACATCTTCACCAATTAAATGGTCGAGCAAAGCTAATTATTTGGAAATCATTTTGACTTGATGTATGTTATAGTGATGTATTCATTGCATTTGATGAGAAGTTGGTGGTCTTCAATTGAGAAATGACAAGATGATTTGGCATAGGTATTAGCCAAGACATTCCACACTTCTGATATACTATAGAAGGCGATAAAGAGAACAAGATTTGGGAAGAGGGATTCAACTATGGAACTTAGAATGAGCTAATCTTGGTGAAGGAGTATTTCTACTATTGTTAGGGTTCTGAGAGGGGCATGGATGGGAATCATTGATTAAACTAAGAGCTCATATGCAGTGAGGATAGCATGAAATTAGAAGTACCATAAAGAATAGCTAAATGGAGCAAGTTTGAATTGGGTGTTGATGTGGATAAAGATGAGGATTGAATTTTTTTTATTTATTAGTGGGTTGATGATAGTATGGTTGTTAAGGTGTGAGGAGGTGGAGTACTTAGCTAGGGGAGAGGGTTCATCAATGGGGATTGAAGAAAAGGTGAAAAAGGTGAAAAAGGTGAGAGATTAGATGAGTGTTTGATAAGAGATTATTATTGTTATGATATCATGTAAAAATGGAATGATGAAGAGAAAAAATAATTCATCCTTGCATAATATTTACATGAGGAATGCATGCATATATAATCATGAGATTAGCCAAGAATAAAAATGTGTATTGATACCTTTACTCGTCTTCATAGTATGGAGTGAATTTTTTTTTAAAAGGAGTATTAACACCTACCGGCAAAGAATAGGAAGATCTATTAACACATTCTAATTGCCATCTAGTATGAGAAATAAGGAAGGTGTATTGACGTCTATTGTATCTATCTTCCTATTATAGAGAGATTAATAAAGAAAATAAAAGTGCTTTAAGAATTGCCAAGATAGGAATGATGCTTGATATTATTAGGAATGGCCAGAAAATATCATATTCGTGAAGCAGAAACATAAAAGTACTCCTATGAATGTGGAATAGGCTGAATTATTCCATTTGAATTGGAATTTTAAAATCATCTAGAACTTCGATGAAACAAGAAAATAATTTTGATAAAATAAAGCCCCATAATTGAGAGTTTGTTTGTTGTAAGGACATATCTTGTTTCAAGATTCATCTAATGTCCTCTAATGCTAAGGCTTTGTTTGGGTACCAGTAAGACTTAATTCAAGTAAAAATTAGTACATCTCGTAAATCCATATTTACTCTCAGCTACATCCTGTAAACTATTTAGTATGTAAAAATATGAAAATCAGAGAAAAACTTGGAAAAATGGCATCCTAACCAACTCAGGCATTCCAAAGAAAAAATTGAGAAAAATAAACTCATTATCAAGAAAGTTCGCATGATTTTAATTCAAGAAGAAAAAATCCCAAAAAATAGCAATAAAGGATCCGATCCATTGCATTCAAAGAAAAAAAGGCGATCCGCTCACTAACTTTCTAGTAGATCCAGAGGGAAAAAGAGGCATCAAGAAACAAAACAATGAGGAAACAACAAGATAGCATAGAAAATGGGAAAGTAATAAGCCATTAAAGAAAACAAACTCACCACTTGAAGAAACCACTTCACGTAACCGTAATCCCACTTCTCTCCTCACTCACGGCCATTAAAAACTATCTATTGAAGAGTAGCATTGTAGCAATTGGTGTGGGTAAAAGGGAAGACCACTTGCCTGTGAAAAGTTAGAAAATAGTACCCGCAACCCCGGAGTACCACTGAGGAGCACAATTATCTCATAAAATAAAAGAAAACTCCACTTTCACAAGCTTTATGATCACGAGAGAGAGAGAGAGAGAGCTGTGAGTCAATGTATATAAGAAAATATTACGTCCGGAGTCCACATGTATCTCTACGTGTGGACTCCAATCCATGGCATGTCCGATTTTTCCCCATTTTGGCGCTTTATCTTGACGACTATAAAGGGATGGCATATTCACGATGCTATTTACACTTCCCCTGGCCCGACCCGACCCGTCTCGTTCAAACAGCGGGAGAAGAAGCATCGTTGGAATGCGCGGGAGGAATTTAAAAGAAATATATAAACATATTTAGGGTTTATGGTATATTTTTTTCAGGCAAACCGAGTTCATAAGAGAAATAGAAAATCTCATTTCCTTTTTTACAAAAGAACCATAAAGATGGAGAACGTTGAGAAAATAGCGACCAATTTAGCTGAGGATGTATTAAATAAAAATTCATCGATAATATTTCTCGTATAATTTTTCTACGGTTTGTTAGTGATATTCCTGGTCTGTTTGAAGAGAATATGTTCATTACTTTCCATTAGAAGCAATTTGGATGCTGTTTGGTTGAATTTTTACTTTTTAGTATTATTTTGCATATGTACTCTCTATACCTCTCTTGAGGGTACAAAGCATTTAGGGACTTCTTTTTCCAGTTTATTTTGCCTGTTTCTTGAGATTATGTTTAGGGCATTCCAATGGAAGTAATTTGATGGCTGCTTGGATGATTTCTGGGTGATTTTTTTATATCTGTACTCTCTGTACCTCTCTGGAGGGTACAGAGCATTTAGGGACTTCTTTTTCTAGTTTATTTTGCCTACTTCTTTGATTATGTTTATTACATTCCAATGGAAGCAATTTGATGGCTATTTGGATGATTTCTGGGTAGTTTTTTGTATCTGTACTCTCTGTACCCCTCTGGAGGGTACAGAGCATTTAGGGATTTCTTTTTTCAGTTTATTTTACCTACTTCTTTAGATTATGTTCATTACATTCCAATGGAAGCAATTTGGAGGCTGTTAGGATGGTCTTTGGGGTTTTTTTGGCATCTGTACTCTCTGTACCTCTCTTAAGGGTACAGATCATTTAGGGACTTCTTTTTTCTAGTTTATTTTGTCTATTTATTGAGATTATATTTAGTGCATTCCAATGGAAGCAATTTGAAAGCTGTTAGGATGGTCTTTAGGGTTTTTTTTAGCATATTTACTCTCTGTACCTCTCTTGAGGGTACAGATCATTTAAGGACTTCTTTTTTCAAGTTAATTTTGTCTGCTTCTTTAGATTATGTTTAGGGCATTCCAATGGAAGCAATTTGGTGGCTGTTAGAATGGTCTTTGGAGATTTTTTGGCATATGTACTCTCTATACCTCTCTTGAGAGTACAGATCAGTTATGACCTTTTTTCCAGTTTATTTTGCCTGCTTCTTCAGAAGAGCATTTAGGGCCTTTTTTCCCAGTTTATTTTGTCTGGTTCTTGAGATTATGTTCATTACATTCTAATAGAAGCAATTTGATGGCTGCTTGGATGATTTTTTTGGTGCATCGTACTCTCGCACCTCTGGAGGTCTGAGCATTTAGGACTTCTTTTTCCAGTTTATTTTGCCTATTTCTTGAGATTATGTTCATTACATTCCAATGTAAGCAATTTAGAGGCTGTTTGGATGGTTTTTGGAAGCTTTTTTGGCATCTGTACTCTCTGTACCTCTCTTAAGAATTGAGATCATTTAGAACTACTTTTGAGTTTATCTTGCCTTCTTCTTGAGATTATATTTAGGGCATTCCAATAGAATCAATCTGGAGGCTGTTTGGATGGTTTCTAGGGGTATTTTACATCTGTACTCTCTGTACCTCTTTGGAAGGTATAGATCATTTAAGGCTGATATTTTCCAGTTTATTTAGCCTGGTTCTTGAGATTATATTCATTACATTCCAATGGAAGTATTTGGAAGATGTTTGGATGGTTTCTGGGGGGTTTTTTGTATCATACCCCTTGAAACTATCCAAGCAGGTTTCAAATTACTTCCATTGGAATGCCCTAAACATAATCTCAATAAACAGATAAAATAAACTAAAAAAAAGGCCCTAAATATTCTGTACCCTCAAGAGAGGTGCAGAGAGCATACTCCATACTCCATTGGAATGCCCTAATACTAAGAATGAAAAAGCCAAATGATCTATACCCTGAGAGATGTAAATGATGAGAATCATGAAACCATCCAACGACTCAAACTTCCATTGGAATGCCCTATAATCTCAAGAAGAAGAAAAAGATAAAAAATTATGCCCTAAATGATATGAACCCTGAGAGAGATGAGAAATATTATCCCTAGCATCCAAACATTCTTTCATTGGAATGCCTAAATATAATTTCATAAAGATAAACTGTGAAGATCAGAGAGTACGGATCAAAATATCCAAGAAATCATCCAAATTTCTTCCATTGGAATGCCCTAAACATAATCTCAATAAACAGGCAAAATAAATTAGAAAAAGGCCCTAAATGTTCTATACCCTCAAGAGGTGTGAGATCGAGAAAATATCACGAAACCATCCAAGCGACCTCCAAATTGCTTCCATTGGAATGCCCTAAATATAATCTCAAGAAGAATGCAAGATAAACAAAAAAGTAGGGTTTAAATGATCTGCAGAGAGGTGAGTACGATGCAAAATACCCCGAAACCATCCAAATAGCCTTCAAATTGCTTCCATTGGAATGCCCTAAATATAATCTCAAGAAGAAGGCAAGATAAACTGAAAAAGTAGGCCCTAAATGATCTATACCCTCGAGAGAGTACAGAGAGTACAGATGCAAAATACTCTCCAGAAACTATCCAAACAGCCTTCAATTTGCTTTCGGTGGAATGCCCTAAATATAATCTCAATAAACAGGCAAAATAAACTGGAAAAAGGTCATAAAAGATCTACCCTTAAGAGTGAGGTACTGAGATGCAATGCAGAAACCATCCAAGCGGCTTTTAAATTGCTTCCATTGGAATGCCAAACATAATCTCAATAACAGCAAAATAAATTAAAAAAAAGGCCCTAAATGTTTTGTACCTTAAGAGAATGCAGAGATGCAAAAAAGTACCCGGTAACCATCCGACCTCCAAATTGCTTCCATTGGAATGCCCTAAATATAATCTCGAAGAATGCAAGATAAATTGAAAAAAAGTATGCCCTAAATGATCTGTACCCTCGAGAGAGATACAGAGAGTACAGATGCAAAATATGCCCCAGAAACCATCCAACAACCTTCAAATTGCTTCCATTGGAATGCCCTAAATATAATCTCAAGAAGTAGGCAAGATAAACAGAAAAAGTAGGTTCTGATGTACCTCGAGAGAGGTGCAGAGTCTGAATACCCCTAAAACCATCCAAACGACCTTCAATTTGCTTCCATTGGAATGCCTAAATATAATCTCAATAACAGGGCAAAATAAACTGGAAAAAAGGTCATAAAAGATCTACCCTCAAGAGAGGTGAGTACTGATACAAAATATTCCCGAAACCATCGACTTTCAAATTACTTCCATTGGAATGCCCTAAACATAATCTCAATAAGCAGCAAAATAAACTTGAAAAAGGTCTAAATAATGTACCCTCAAGAGAGGTGCAGAGAGTACAAATCGAAAACACCCGAAACCATCCAAACGACCTCCAAATTGCTTCCATTGGAATGCCTAAATATAATCTCATGAAGAATGCAAGATAAACCGAAAAAGTATACCTAAATGATCAGCACCTCGAGAGAGGTGAGACATATGCAAAATACCCCCTAGAAATCATCCAAACAGCCTACAAATTGCTTCCATTGGAATGCCCTAAATATAATCTCAAGAAGAAGGCAAGATAAACTGAAAAAAGTATGCCCTAAATGATCTGTATCCTCGAGAGAGTACAAAGAGTACAGATGCAAAATATCCCCCAGAAACTATCCAAACAGCCTCCAAATTGCTTCCATTGGAATATAATGAACATAAACTCAAGAACCAGGCTAAAGAAACTGGAAAAAACCCCTAAATACTATGTACCCTCAAGAGAGGTATAGAGGGTACAGATACAAAATAACCTATAAAAAATAACCAACCTTTCACTGGACGATGAGAAGAACAGAGTAAACCCTAAATTCATTCAAGTTCGGGAATGT
Organism: Cymbidium sinense; assembly: GCA_021442155.1. Lineage (NCBI taxonomy): Eukaryota > Viridiplantae > Streptophyta > Magnoliopsida > Asparagales > Orchidaceae > Cymbidium > Cymbidium sinense. Next base: position 70,066,000 of record CM038221.1, on the reverse strand, counting down.
ATGTGTAAATACCTCATGTAGTCACCTACAATACCTCAATTTTTGATTTGCTATATCAGCGGCGGGGCGTCGATCGAAGGAGCTAAGATGAGAAAAATCCTTCATCAAAAGCCCTAGCGTTACGTGATGAGGAATGTCGAACGATAGTATCATCTCGTTCTTCTTCTCCCGCTATTTGAACGAGATGGGCAGGGTTGGGCCAGGGGAAGCGTAAACGGCGTAGTGAATACGCCATCCCATTACAGCACCGTCCGTCCAATTACTGCTCTGTTAAGCGCTAAAACGGGGAGAAAAATATTGGACACGTGTCGATCAAGGATTGGAGTCCGCACGTAAAGCTATGTGCGGACTCCGGACGTAATATTTTCTCCATGTATAGGGGCTGCTTGGGATCTCTTTAATTTTTTTTATTTTATTTTTATATATTTTTTTTAAATATCTAAAAATTATTTTAAATTTTTTTAAAAACAATATTATTTATTTCTAAAAACTATATCCCCATAATATACCGTTAAACGCTAACATAAATAATTATGTTATTTAAAATTGATTGTCTTGTGACTTTGCAATAAAATTTTTTATGTATTTATGAATTTAAATCATATTAATTTTTAAATAAATCTAATATATATATATATATATATATATATATATATATATATATATATATATATATATATATATATATATATATATATATATATATATATATTGTATTTGTTTGTTTTTACCGTTAAAAGGATTTAAAAAAACTAAATGTATTTGATGTTATTCGCTTGAGTTCTAGGGTTACTCGTCCAGGTACTTAACAATGAGATCCACTAGGCAAGTCATTTATCAAGTGTTGACAATAGCTCATCTAACCACAGTGAGATCATGACCAACAATTTCAATAATTACTTCCTACTTGGAAATCATTAAATGTGTTTAACATAATTGAATAGCTACAAGTAGAAATATTCATTTCTATAGTATGGTGCATGTAATTTGCTTATCTTAGATGTATAATGTCTTATGATGATGGATCAAGACCCACACTTATTAATAAGGTCAAGCTCTAATGCAAAAAAAAAATATTGTAGGCCTCATTTAGCAAAAACATTTCTAAATAAAATTATAAAGACTTATTATTGATGAATTTAAGTAACCATATGGCCTCGATTATGTGGACCATCTTATTATTGAATATCAATGGTGTTATAAGTTGAAGATTATTCTTTACAAAGTCACTACTTAGATTGTGCTCCTATTTTTCACTTGGAAGAAATATCACATAGTTTACAAGTGCCCGAGGCTATTTTAAAGCTTTCAGTCTTTCAAAAATTTTGAGATATGTTATTTTACAATTTATTATTTTGAAAAAAATTATTTAAAATGATTTGTACAATAACAAACATATGTGGCAAAGATTTAAAATTAAATTAAATTAACAAATTAATGTATAAAATGTAAGTTAGAGCTCAAGACTAAGTCATCATGTCACACGGCGTCTTGACTGTCACGTAACATAAGTCGCTGTGAGTCATGACATATGGCTATTTGTGAAACTTATCTTGATGACTTTAATTAATTATCTTCTTAAACAATAAAATAGTTGTTCTCAACCATTTTTATATACAAAGAAAAAAATTATATTAAATAAAATTCAATATTAATGATAAATTTAAAATATATTATTACTAATATAATTTAGTACGTGTGGAAATATCTATTTTATGAGTACTTTAATTAAATACTATGGGCAAATAATTTGGAATTATTTGTTCTAATTTTAATTAAAGAAGTTAATTCATTCAAGCGTATTGATTTTATTTTATAAATATCATAATTTTAAAAATGCAACTTAATTTTTATAGTCTTGTTCATCACATTTAATCTTTTTTATTGTATTATAATTAATATATTGAAAATATTTGATTAAATTTGAGATAAGAAAACCATGAATGATACATTAAATTAGGTCATCTAAATTATTAGCTTATATTGTTCAACTTGTTATAATATTCTTTTTTGAAATATTACATTAAATAAAATCTAATCAAGCTACTACTCATGTCAGGTCATGTCCTAGTGTGTGACCCTTTTGATTTTGCAAATATCATTTAATATTTTATTCTTATGATAATCCATTCAACTAACCTCGATAACTACTTGCATCATTATTTCATTTATAGGGTGCACTATTTATATATATTAGCATATTCACCACCTTATAAAATTTTATAGAGTTGCATTCCTTGTTTGAACTTACTGGTTAAGGCTTTGCTTCATTCTTGGAGTTCTCGGGTTCGAATCTTGGGGAATGCACGAATGTGTGAGTTTGCCATGAAAATAGCTCAAATGGTTAAAAAAAAAATTTATAGAGTTTGTTTATGTACTTTGCAAAACACTATTAAGTATGATAATAATGTGCACGGTGAAGAATCTTCAACTCATTTGAAAATATGTATCAAATAATCAAATCTATTGATTGAATGGGCATATTAAAATCCTTATTTCTTCGTCATTAACAATATGTTGTTAGTTGAAGATCGACATAAACTGATATTTTAGTGAAAGATAAGCTTTCAAAAGTTAATTGTATAGAGGAAATGTTGGAAAACCTCAATTTCTATAACAAATTATGATATAAATGTGTAAAGAAATTAGTTTTTGGGTAGATAATGTTGAGCTTAAAAAATAATTTAAGAAATTGTCGAGGTAAAAGCCAATGATGTTTCTAAGTCTTTTAGTATCCACCAAAGTTAGCAAATGATCCATATAAGTTAGCAAATGAGCTTTCACACTGCTACAAAAATAAATAAAGATATAGACTTGATGGCTTATTATTATGATTGCAAGAAAAAATGTATGGCCACACACAAGTATATTGGAAGTGATTTTTCCAAAAATTAAAGAAGATATCACCACCTAATGAAGAGGAAGCTTGGAATTTATCTAGGTTTTTCCATTGGTTAAATAAATGATTGTAATAGGATTCGTTAAGTGGTTTTAGAATGAACAGAAGACTATATGATACTTCAACTTTGACATTCAAAATGCCTTCCATATAATGATTAAACACTTTACATATCATCAATGTTGTCAATTTAGTACATTTATTGGCATAAAAGCTAAACATAATTTTTTTTTTTAAGTTCTCATTCAAATGTCCTAGATAGTGCCCATATCCTGCTCATAAAAAAAGAATCCCAAAAACCACACACAAGTCTAAATTTTTGGTGAAGTTTTCTATTCTATTAGAATTGCAAATAAACATGTTTTTTCTATAGGTGAGATAATTATAGAAGGATTATTGTCAATCAACTTATTACCAATAACAATAACTATAATTCAACAACTACTTATTGATTCATATCAATATCCTCCATGCTCGTGCTTGGTTGTCCCTCACACAATCCTTGCTCTCCAAAAATAAAATTTGATGATGACGGACGTAATATTATGCATCGAGTATGAACATTCCTCACATAAATAACTATAATCTTATAAGAAGCTTCCACAAGCATAACTTTAGTCATCTCATCATCACTGGTATTAGCGACAATAAATTTATCATTCATAAGATAATGACATTCTATGTTCATAATGAACTTTGATACATAGTCTTTAAAAATCAAAATACTATATATATACACACATATTAGCTCTCAAATTTAGTTTATTTTAGGACAATAATTTATCAACTTCTACCTCCAATATACTTTTTTACAAAAAATTTCAAATATATTATTTCATGAAAATAAATATTTAAATATTTGTTCAATTATTATACTACAAGGGAAAAAGTGCATAAACATAACTATACAAACTATCTTAGGGTTTCGTTGTCACCGGTGCTCTCGGTGGCCTTAAGCTAGGTTTCAATGTTTTCATTTTTTTAGAGCTGGGAGTTGGCGTGATCAGGAGTAGGCATTGGGGATGTCATTCTTCTCTATTTGAAAACAAGCACAGTATTTTACTGTAATTTGATTCTTTCTTTTTTCTTTGATGAATAATCTTTTCAAGCTAATGAGGGTCCCCACTACAGGATATTCGGCTGATATCAAAGATGAAAGATAGAGAAGTGAATATAGAGGTAAATTTATTAATTGTAGTAATATAAATATTTTGGTTGAATTCCATTTATGATTGATTGTGTAGAGTAGACAACGTGCTTTCAAGTAGTGTATTTTCTTGCAATCTACTTCTTCAAGTAATGAAGTGAATTAGAAAATTCAAAGCACGCGAAGATTCTGAGTAATATGACTAGTCTGAAGCAAAGCGCTTGGATCGGCTATTGACCATTTGTTTCGTCTACTTGTGTGTATGATGAGGTTAGAGCTTGGGATATTCCATCTGTTTGAATTCTACCGACGGTGAATTTCATTTTCATCACACAAAAGAAGAGAAAATTGGTCAAAAGTTCTCAAACCTGATTATCTTGATTGTGGTCACATTCTTCAGTGCAAATGTTCAAAGCACAAACTTTACATTACGATTAAAATGACATTAAAGAACATTTCACATTATGCTTCATGTAAGTTCATATTTACCAACCTTTGAAATTGAATATAGGCACCATGTTGGGGTTGCAGTGTGAGCAACAACATAGGAGCATGAACGTAAGATGAAGAGATTTTGAAATTGTAACGTTGAAGAATTATTGTGAGGGCTAACTTTGCTTCCATCATAACCAAGTTCTGACCAATACATATTCTTGCTCCTAATCCAAATGGAACAAATGCAGCCATAGGTCTTTTGGTATCTGAGAATCTCAACGGATTGAACTCATTTGCATCTTCACCCCAAATCTTAACATCATGATGTATGGCTAAAGTTGGGATGTAGAGCTGTGTTCCTTTAGGAATATTAAGGGCTCCTAACCTTACATTCTTGCATGTTTGTCTTGTTAGTGATACAACTGGTACAAGAGTCTCACATAGTATCATATTTACCTATTATTAATCAAAAAAAAGTGTTTAGAGATAGAAGAATAGATGCAAGAGATGCCATGAAATTTTTTGTTTTATGGTATCATAAATGGTAGTTAGCAAGAACATAAAAACACTTGTATCATATATACACTTTGAGCTATTTTTACTATTAATATTTTATTATTTAATATAATTTAAAAATATTATCATGTGTTACTTAAACAATATGGCTAGATAGTAATTTGTGGTTATATTTTCTTTAACAAATGTGTAAAAAAGAACAATTTTTTTATCATTTATTAATATTCTTTTAAAAAAGTATCATAATTTCTTTTATGAATTGAGATTTTAGTAATGAGTCATCTTATAAAAGCATGGTTAAATAGTTGAATATTTTGGTTAAACATTATAGTATCATACAAGCTCATAATTATCAAAACCATACACATACATATTCCATCAAAATTAACAAGTTGTTTCCACGATTGATGCATTATAACTTTCTCTAGGTGATGATTTTATCTCGTTGCATCATCAGCCTTTTTCTAACTATTGGTGATTTGTTTATTTATCCTCATCTTTCATTCCTTGTTTGACTAGTTTGACAAACTTTGCCCTTCTCGAGAAGGCTATACTCATTCTATAGAAAAAAAAAGGCATCATACATGGCAATAATTAATTGCATGGTCAATTAGATTTTTCTTAATAAGACATAAAAAATTATAGTCATAAATTATTAACATTCATAGTTATACTTATTAATTAAACCTAGAAAAATCTATTTCTAGCCATAATTTGCAGGTACTAATTGATACCATAACTAATGTTTATTTTAATCACATTGACATACCGCTTAATTGATGCTAATTTATTTAGAAGCATTAAGTTACTTATAGAAAATTGACATCTTTGTTGCATCATCACTTTCATAAATATGTTTACAATATGAAGATTTGTAGATATGGGAGGAAGAGAAATAATATGACATAAGGCTCCCAAATTGTGTTATCGTCAATTTTAATATATTTTGTTCAATCATGTTAGACTAGATTGTCAACAATTTTGATGGCATTGGTTTTTTTTGTATACAAAGTGATGGGATTATTTCAAAGATAGCTAAGTTTAGATAGAAGTTCACAGAGCTAGATAATCTCTGAGCATGATGTAGGCATTGCATGATATTCAAGCTCAATAGATGTTTTATATATGTGGGGTTATTTTTTTTCTTTTTCATGAGGTTAAAGATTATGAAGAAACATACATCACCCTTTAACCAAGCAGGGAGTATTAAACACCCATTCTAATTTGTATCATTATAACTTATAGGATGAAAGAATCGAGCATAAAGAACAAACTATGACTTGATTTCCCAATAAGATAATGAATAATCTGACAAATGACAACCAAATATAAGTGATGAGAATTTTTCATGAATAGACTTGTTGAACTACGATGCAGATATTAGGTTGAACATTTTTCAAATAGTTCAATATTGTCTACTAATTGTCTAAATATAGTGGAATTAGGGAGAAGATCATTTTTCTCATTGTGATACTTTGTTTCTTACTTCTAATGGAGTATTTGTGGGCAATGAATTTTGGAGGCCGGTTGAAGTAATTAGATTATGCATATACTTATCTTGGTTCAAAAATTTGTTTGGGGAATTAGTGTTAACCTTCAAACCTAGAAGTAAGGCCACCCGAACTCTTCATATGAGACAAGGCGCAGAGATGTTGTAAATGGAAAATTAGAGATAAACATGTCCCAATGATATTTATGCCATTAACATTAACAAGAAAAACAGTCCCACTAATTGTTTTACATATAAATAATGATGAATCATTTGGTGAAGAAGAGGCAAAATTACTATGTAGAAAAGTCATAAAGTTTACTTTGAGATTACCATAAATAAATGTTTTTTAACATCCATTTGGTGAAGTGACCATCTTTGTAAATCATAATCAAGATAATCATTCATACCATGATCATTTTTTTTCTACTAAAGAAAAAACATATTTAGAGTTAATCTTATATTTTTCTTTATTACCAAGGACATCCAAGCATGCCTTAATCCTGGATACCATTAAAGAAAAATTTGATTGAGTTTTCCTGAAGTGCTTAGAGTTCTTCAATCATAGTCTCTTTCTAAAAATAATGTTTACTTTCCTCTGAATAGCATGAATGAATGGAGATTGAGGCTAGTATAATGTGAAAGCTATACCAATTTTAAGAATGAGATATTCTTGAATATCCTTTAGGAGCAGTGATTGAATTCTTGATAGCATGCGCAGGTGGTGGATTAATTTGCACAAGTTTGGGTGAGGAATTTAGCTCAGGAATTAATAAAGTTAAACTTTTTTCACACACAAATCCAAGTTTGAATCTTTCAATATTTGAATTTAATTCATCAAGATTAGGAATAATATAAATTTTTGATGGAACTTCATTGAGTAGAGAAGAATGATTTATTTCAATGAATACAACATGACAAGAGATTTGAAGTCTTTTGGAGGATGAATCTTAACAAATAAAACCTTTGTGAGAAGTGCTTTATCTCATAAATGGACATTTAACAGATTGAGTGGAAAATTTATGACATTTATGTGTTGTTAAGCAGACAAAATAAATACAACTAAATGTATGTAAATCATGGTGGTTGAGATGCTTCTAAAAGAGATGATAATAAGGATAATCAAATTCTAAAAGTGCAGGGGGTGTACTAATTAGATAGATTATTATGGTTAATGCTACTTTAGGTAGAATGGAAGATTTAAGCAATAAAGTTTGAACAATGTCTAAGCAATTGTGGTTTTTATGTTCAAGAACATCATTTTATTGTGGTGTATAGGGATATGATCTATGGGAAAGAAATTTCTTCTTTTGAAAAAAAACCATAGAATATAAGTGGCATATATTCACCTCTTGAATCAAATTTGAATATTTTGATGTGAGATGAGAATTGAGTTTCAACATAAGCAACAAATGTTTGAAAGATAAGCAATACTTAAGATTTTTGACTAAGAAAATAAATCTGGATATACCTATTGTAATCCTCAATGAACATTACAGGTATTTATACTTTCCATGTGATATTACATGAGTGATACTTTATACATTATTATGATTCACATTAAAATAATTTTTAGCATGACTATTGTGTGATGGAAAAGAAAGGCTCTTACTTTTTCAAATTTTGCATGTGGAGCAATCAAATGTGAGATGAAAAGAAAATTGATCCTTGTTGCCTATTAGGCTAAAGTTTATTAAATGTAATAATGTAATAGAATTTTGCAGTTACAAAGTACAAGACAAAAAGACAACCTCAAAAATAGAAGGATTCAAAGAAAAAAAATCAACTTTAGTCAACTTCATGAATATTTACCGTCACTTGATCTTGCATAATATAATCATGAGAAAATTGAATTGCATATTATAGTTAATAAATTTTGCTACTAAGATAAGATTAGTAGAAAACTTAGAAGACACGATAACATCTTTTATGGAATGATTGGTGCCTTCAATAGCTTTAATGGGTAATTGGATATCATAAGCTATCTAAATAGATGGTTTGTTAAATATCATAAAGAGGATATTACTATATAAAGTACCAAAAGTTAAAATAAATGAGGTAGTGCATTCATACCTAGTAACCCAAGTTGAAATTTCTTTAATTATTGTTTATTGAACCATACCAACAACCTGATCAATTGTGACTACTTGTTTAGAGTTTGATTACTAATTTTGAGAACTTCTATGACATTATTTAATAATGTGCTTAGGCCTCCTACAATAATTTTAAGATTTCTTATCACAGTTGCCAACATGCCCAAAGCCTAATGAAGCATTACATTTTTTTTATATCTTTTCCTTTATTCTCCCTTAGGCTACATATGCAACTGCATTCTTTGCACTTGATATTATTGAAACATTATTTATGTTGCAAATCCTTGCTCCTCACAAAATGATTCTCTAAAGCACACAATTGATTTTTTTGCTTTTGTGAACCTTTTGAATGGTCCAAAGAGATTCCTAAGGTACTTTGGTATAAATTATGTCAAGTAATTTAGTTTATAAGTTTTAAAAAAAAATCTTGAATTGAGATGTCTTATTAGGTGTAATTAACAATCTCATATTCTAATTAGAAATGCTTAGCTATATTATCTTGATAGTAATTTTTTCATAAATACTTCACATATCATTGTTTATCTTATATAGTCTTTCAATACGAATTTTAAAATGTAAGTCATGACTTTTGAATCTTTATTTTGCTAGAGTTAGTTTTGGCAATTCAGATAGTGTAGATTCACTCCCATCTATGCATTCCCATAATTTTTTTCCCATAACAAATAATGAAATTGAAATTCACATGTAGAATAATTTGACATAATTAACTAAAATAAATAAATTATTTGTTGCTATGTTGGGCATATTTAATATGATGTTTTGAGCCTTATCACAATGAGAATATGAATAGAATTTGCGAGAATGTGAACATAAGTCGATCTTCTTATCTGTGTTGTAGATTGAAGATCGGTAAACTATTCGAAGTAATATCAAGTGAATCGAGCCAAGCATGTGTAAGCAAAACGTGATAGCATAAGCAAGCTTGAGTAATGTGGTTAAGATGGATTGAGAAAACTGATGAGCGATATTATCATCTTCTGGGAGATTTGATATTGTGAATAGAGCTAGCATACAAAATAATCGAGATTTGAGAGTGGACTCTATGTAGTGCTTGTGATTGGGCAATTAGGAGTAGCAATCAGGCCTCACTTGAATGAAGCAAAATGTAGGTGGGAGAATCACGAGTGATGGATCCTTATGAAGTTTTACAGAACCTTTGTGAAACAATACCAAGGATCATCACTATTCGTTGAGCGAAAGGTAGTCAAAATGATGAATTCTTGATGATAGATGAATATTTAAAGCAGTGGCTTGTCAATATGACAAATAAGATTTGATGCATAAATTTTTTGCCCTCATTTAGAGGGTTCTACTCATTATTTAGAAAAGAAAAATATATCATACATGATAATGGTTGATTGTTCTGCTCAATCAGATTTATCAAAATAAGATAAATGCCTAATTATATTCATAGCTATGTTATTATTTACATCTATTTCTAGCTATAATTTATAGGTAATAAGTAATATGATATTAATGCCTATTTTAATGACTATCATGTTGATATAGTTGCTTCTATTTATTTATTTATTGCAATCTTTGTTGCACAAAATTTATGCTTAAGAATGATAAACTGCAAGTTATGATGGCCAGGTGTGTGCTCTCTAGATCAAAATCCACACCAGTTCATTACATCAAACTTATAACACAATTGGTACTTTCCTCTACATTGTCTTCAATGTTGTATTTCAAACGTATCATAATTGTCATCAACGTTTTGACCTATTTCTATGTTATACTTCCTTGAAAATATGTTAAAATAAATGTGATTCAAGCTCTAACTTTAAATTCTTAAATATAAAATTTCAAACATCAAAATAAAAAGCTGAACCTTACAAGATTAAGCTTGCCCAAGTCCTCGACCTCTGGAACATGTTGCTGACCACAAATTTTAATGACCTCTTCATGCACTTTTTGCTGCCATTCTGGATATAATGCTAGCAATATTAGCACCCAAGTTAAGAAGTTAGCACCTGTTTCTTTTCCAGCAAAATAAAATGCTTTGCATTCCTCTATGATTTCTTGTGTCCCAATTCTTTCTTCTTTCTTTTGATGATATCATAAGATTAAGCGGATATCTAGAGTTTTTATCAATATCTTGGTTTGATTGAACAAGCTTCTTTAATAATGCTTGTATCTCTTTGTCTATACTCCACATTCTTTTATTTGACTTTGTAGGTAGGAATCTACATCCAAAAAATAATAGAAATGATGTTAAAATTCAGTGAAATAATGATAATATTTTCAATAATCTATGAATGATGGCAGCCAAATGGTTCATCATGCTAAAAATTTGGGCTTCATTAGGCATTACTTTTCTACGTTTATTTAGTAATTCTTGAATACAATAATTCAATGTGTTTGAATTTAGAAACATGAAATTAAAAGTTTTGGAAGTGCAATATGGGACCAAGATGTGCTCAACACATTTGATACAAAATTTAAGCCTAATGTGGGATTAGTCATAACTCGTGTATTTCAACAATTTCTTCACCATGTAAAAATCATCCACTTCGACTATCTTTCCCTCTAAAATGGAAGTTTTTTAATATCATCAAATGTCATGTATGCAAAGCTCATTCAATCATATGAAAATATCACATACAATATCTTCTCTTGAATTTTAACTATGATAGAAAGGCACTTCGTAGTCAAAAGCTTATGAATTTACTTGATCTCAACCAAGCCACCAAATTTGACACATACTAAAAGTAGCATGCCATGAGTTGTAGATGAGCCAATGTATTTATGGATAGTTACATATAAATTCAAAATTCATTTTTAGGCAAGTTTAAATGTTAGATATGAGGGGACTAAGATAAATGCATGATAAATAAATACAATAAAATAATTATTTTGGCTTTGAAAATTCATATCCGGCTCTCCTTAGAGAGTTTGAATGTTTAGAGTCAAATTTTCATAAGGGAGATTGATATTTAGATAAGACACTACTTTAGAGATTTTGCTCTCATTTTATAAGGATTTTAAAAACTAATTTTGGGCTTAAGCCCCTATCGATAATTATCCCTCGCAACAATCAGAGATAAATTTCAATTAAGGTTAATTCAATCATTAGGCGCTAAATACTTAGGGTATAATAACTATAGTTTAGGTGATAAAATAGATAAAATTTACTGCATTAGCTTAAAGAAGATGGTGGGGAAAATATTGACAAACTTGATTATGATCTTATATGTTCGTTGTACTAGGTTGTCGTGATCTTCGATTTACTCAGTCAGAGAATGTAATCGACCCAACCCCACCAAAGGCTTTTTATTAGTCATGATTGCATCATCCATGAAAATTTTATAAATCTGAGGTAGATGCTTGCCTTAAAAGATAATTCTAAGTTAACTTTATTTAATATAGGGCTTTATGCTCTATCAAGTTCACCATATGACTCACTGCTTTGGGAATTTAGGTCATTGGTGAACATATGGGTTTTGACTATCACCGTCATTTAATGGTGCTACTTTACGATGAATCACTTGGTTAGAAGGCTCTAGTAGTAATCACTTTTTGTGTTGTCATTTGATGATAAAATTATATGGCCAAAGAATACTTGCTACATCTCTATTTCCATGAGACATTTGAGAGTGAACAATGACGTACATTTGATACGACATTGACTATTTGTGAATTCAGACTAATTTAAAATTTGCACCCTCGATTAATTGTTGTAGAGGCTGGATGAGTTTTGTTTTAAGTTTTTAGATGATAACTTTCTTTTGAATATTTTGATTTTTATAATTTTCTAGAAATTTCAGCATGTTTATTTTGATTTAAGCCTAGAGTAATTTGCATGAGAATTTAAGAGGCATTTTGGTAATAATATCCTCTCTAATTGAGATTTATTTTCAACACATCTATTATCACGATGTATTGAATGATTTCATTTTGTCACTTTAGTTATTATTTATGCTATTTCTTGCCAGAATAGTATTGGTCACTACTTTGCATGTGGTTTGAGTTTACTTCGGAATTTATCACGCTTTAGAGAATAAAGTCTAGAGGATAACTTGCTACTATGCATTTTAGGAATACAACATCGAGGCTTATCGTCTTGACATACATTTTCTTCATAAAAGGGATTAAAGGTCATATGCAAATATAAGCATGAATTTGTGAACTTACATTCGGTTATTATTTGTTGAATCATTCTATCTCGACATTAAGCTATGACTTGTTTTTTCCAATCGGATCTCCTTTTTATGTCGTGGGACATAGTGATGTAGATTGAGTTGAGTGCCCTGATACTTGATGCATCGTCACAAGTTGGTGTATGTTACTTAAGGGCTATTTGGTTGGCTGAATTTTGGCTGTAAAGTGAATGTAGTGTATTTTATTTTTTTGTATTTTTGGATTGATGCAAAGTAAAAGTAAAGTAAAATTTGTAGTGTATTCGAAATGCATCTACTTGCTATTTTACGGTATATTTCATTTACGCTTGAATCGAGTGAATACAAAACTCATGTAAAGCATGGCTTCTCCTCCTATGCTCTTGAAACACCCTCTCTAGTTCATGACTCGACGTGTTCGGCCCTATCCCTCTCGCACTGCAATTCACCTCCACCCTATTCCTCTTTGGCTTGCTTAAGGCACAAGCATCTTTGTTATGACACTTTCCGCCATCGGTCGCCACTTCAATTTCATCACAAAACTAGCGAGTAATGCTGAGATATGAAATTACAGCTGCTTTTTTGATGTAGCAAGTTTTTCTCTTTGCCACTTCTTTGCTTTGTTATTGGTTTGGTTTTGTTTTTAAAATTGAGAAATATTTGGATGGTGTTCCTTGGGAGTCTAGATCTAATAGTTGGTTTCATCTGAAAGTTCATAAGAAGGAATAATCCAAAGCCTTTGATGCATCACTTCTACGGTGTAGAATTTACATTCCATCTCTCTGCTGAAAGTTCAAAATTCATAGATTTCATTCAACGCATATTTTTTGTTTGCATGATATTTCATATGCGTTAAAAAAAATTCAAGCCTAATTTGGAGAAAGCTCTGATGAGCTACCGCTTTATCTTTAAGCCTCACTGACATGATGGATGGAAAAGCATTTGGAGAGATGATTTTGTGAGACGAGTCTTGTATTTTGGATTAAATATTTTGAATTGTATTATTTAGCTTGACATTGAGTTGTAATGATATTTGACAAATCAATATTTTGAACTGATATTTTCATATACTATTGAACATATGAATGGTTATGATTGTTTTTATATTTGACGGACTTATCTCCAATATTTTTATATGTAGCTGATAAATTATCTATAAGCCATATAGTAATGGGGACTCTAGCTCTAAATTTGCTTAAGATTATTTTAGGACCATGAATCCTAATGGAGTAATATTTCTGCATTTATTGAAAAAAAAGAAAAATGATATCAACATCTATCTCCTTACTGACTTTAATCTTACTGAAAATTCTTTTATGTTGATGATCTCTAATGTCTTTCCTGATTGTTTACTACATGGTAGGAATATATAAGGTCTTGGTGGCACTTTGGTACTAGTAGGATCTTGAGGGGTTTCATTTGATGTAGAGATATATATTTTTTGTCCAATTTTTCACACGGTATATTTACTCCTTGTTTCATATCAGCACATATAAATTTATTTCAATTGCTCATGTTTTGAAAGTAACACTACAATTGTCGTCCCAAGTCCGGATGTAAAAAGTGGAGGGTTGCGATAGGCAGTCAACTGCCGACATAAAACTTGTCAAAATAATCATGATATGAATCCTTTAAAATATTCTGTTAATGCTAAGGCGTCCCCTGGAAGCGACATATTGTATGACCTGAAATACAATAAAAAGTGTGCAAGAGCCGCTGCATTGACGCCCTGGTGCAGTGTTAAATAAGCAAGGGTTCCCACATTATGGACGGATGAGGGCAAAGAACTTAGTCCATGAAACTAGAATTAGGTTAGAAACTTAGAATATAGGTACTCTTATAGATAAACTAATGAAATTAATGGATATTATGGTTCATAGGAATATAAATATTTTATGTGTTCAAGAAACTAAATGGGTTGGGGAGAAAGCTAAGAAGATTAATAGTTTAGGTTTTAAACTTTGGTATTCAGGTAGAAGTCATATTAAAAATGGCGTAGGTGTGATTATAGATAAAAGTTTGAAAGATAATGTTATAAATAGTAATAGATGCAGAGATAGAATTATATTTTTAAAGATTATTGTTGATACTAAGATTATCAATATTATAAGTTTTTATGCTCCTCAAGTAGGCTTGGATGTAAGCTCAAAAGAAAATTTTTGGAATGAATTAGAGGGATTAATACAAAAGATATCTCTTGAAGAAAAAATATTTATTGGAGGAGATTTAAATGGACATGTTGGTAAAGTGGCAGAAGATTTTAAAAGTATTCATGATGATTATGGATTTGGAGTGGTTAATGAAGAAGGTAGGATTATATTAGATTTAATTTTAGCCTATGGTTTTGTAGTTGCTAATACTTTATTTAAGAAAAGAGATGAGCATATTATTACTTATAAAAATGGATTTAGTAAAACACAAATTGATTATTTTTTAATAAGAAAAATAGATCATTTAGATTGTAAAAATTGTAAGATCATTCCAATTGAAAGTTTAAATACCCAACATTGATTATTAGTCTTTGAGTTTAAGATGAAAGATTGGAAGATAAAAAATAAAATAATTTATTATCCTAGGATTAGATGGAGGCACTTAAAGAACACTAATAAAAATATTTTTAAGAGGCTACAATAGCTTAGAATTTGGGATGTTCATAAGGAATCTAATATTATGTGAGAAAAAATAGCAAGTAAAATTAAGCAAATTGATAAAAATGTGCTTGGAGAATCAAAAAGAAAAGCTTCTTTCAATTAAAATAGTTGATGATAGAGTTAGAATGTACAAGAAAAGATAAAAAATAAAAAGCGTTGTTATAAAATTTGATTTAGACGTAAAAACTTGGAGAATTGGGAAAAATATAAAGTGGCATATAGAGATTCTAAGAAAGCAATATATATGCAAAAAAAATTTAGCTTTTAGTAATTTATACAATAGATTATATACCAAAGAATGTAAAAGATGTATGTATAAGTTAGCTAACCAAAGAGATAGGAGAAGTAAAGATTTAGCTCAAGTGAGGTGTATTAAGGATGAAAATCATAAAGTATTTTTCTTATAAAAGGATGTTGAAAATAGGTGGATGATGTATTTTAATAAACTTTTCAAAGAAGGATCTAAAAATACAATTGACTTTAACAACCTTAATACCTTAAATAAAAATAGAGAATTTTATTTTTATCATCGTATTAGTAATTAAAGAAAATAAAATGTGGAAAAACAGTAGGACATTGATGATATTCCAATAGAAGTGTGAAAATATTTAGGAGATCAAGGAATTTCTTAGCTTACAAATCTTTTCAATGTCATTTTAAAGACTAAAAGGATGTTAGATGAGGGGAGAAAGAGTTTGTTGGTTCTTATATTTAAGAATAAAGGTGATGCACAAGAGTGTGTAAATTATAGAGGAATTAATTTAATGTGTCATACATTAAAATTATGGGAGAGCGTAATTAAGCATAGGTTATGATGTGACACAAAAGTTTCTCACAATCAATTTGGTTTCATGCCACGTAGATCTACTATGGATGCTATACATTTGTTAAGAGGTTTGATGGAGAAGTATAGAGAAAGGAAAGAGGATCTACATAAGATATATATTGATTTAGAGAAAGCTTATGATAAAGTTTCAAAATATGTTCTTTGGAGAGTTCTAGAAAAGAAATGAGTTAATATTGGTTATATTCTAGTCATTAAGGATATGTATTCTAGAGTTAGATTGACAAAATATTTTCCTATTTCAGTTGGATTACATCAAGGACTAGCTTTAAGCCCTTATCTTTTTGCTTTAATTATGGATGTTCTTACTAGGCATTTACAGGAAGATGTACCTTGGTGTATGCTTTTTGCTGATGACATTCTTCTTGTTGATAAGACTAGAGAGGGAGTTCAAGACAAACTCAAATTATGGAGGTCAACCTTAGAGTCTAAAGGTTTTCATTTAAGTAGATCTAAAATTGAATATATGGAATGTAATTTTAGTTGTAGAAGTTATAGTGGTAGTATTGCGACATTAGGTGAACAAGTCATTAAAAAGAGTGAGCGATTCAGATATTTAGGCTCTATTGTTCAAAATGATGGTGAAATAGATGGAGATGTTATTAGTAGAATTCAAGTTGGATGGTTGAAGTGGAGGAATGCATCTGGCCTGTTGTGATAGAAAAATACCGCTTAAACTTAAGGGAAAATTTTATAAGATAGTGGTAAGACCTGCAATGATTTATCATGCAGAATGTTGGCCAATAAAAGAGATGCATGAGACTAAGTTAAGTGTTGCAGAGATGAGGATGCTTTCAGTGGCTTTACTCTTAGAGATAAAATATGAAATGAGTATGTTTGAAGTAGTTCCGGTGGCAGATTAAGATTAGTATGATGGTTTGGCCACATAAAGCGTCGTTCAATGATCCGTTAGGAAGTAGATGCATTAGATTTGCCTTATGTTAAGAAAGGTAGAGGTAGACCTAAAAATACATGGTTAAGATGTATAAAAAATGACCTTAATATACTTGAATTAAATGAAAATTTAACACATAATAGGACACAATGGAGACGAAGGATTTATGTAGCCAACCCCACTTAGTGGGATAAAGGCTTGCTGTTGTTGTTGCTCATGTTTTGAAAGTGTTGGCTGAATCTCACAAGTTGTGCTCTTTTCTAGGTAGCAGAACTTAAGTTGTTAATCATAGCACATGATGAAAGTGTTGTTGCTCATCTTTTCAAACCTATTTTTCTATACTATTAGCATCAAGTTTTTTTTTTTAAATTTGATAATTTTCTTAGCACTAATTTTTTTTATATAACTATTTTACATATAACTAAACAATTCTAAAACATTAAGAATATACTATTTTCACTTTGCATACACTCAATCAAATAGAAAAAATAATTTTCATGTATTTATTTTACAGAAAACTAAACAACTATAAAGTATTCACAATACACTGCATTTTTTTTCAGGCATCAAACAATTTAGTGAGTCTTTGATCTAAAGAAAGAGTAAAGATGAGCCTTGTCTGTCTAAATCATCTAAACCTGGTTCTCCTCAGAAAAATCTTACTCCATTACATGCAACAATACCAAATCCATCCAAATTGTAGATAATATAATTTATTATAAGCAGACAAAACACATTGAAGGTAATTCGTTAATCTTTTGAAGCTTATATCACCTCTTTCTTTGATCTTTACAAACTTTCATATTGTAAACATATTGCATATTTACTAAGGTGATAACGACAAAAAGAACAATGTTATGTGGACAAATTGGTGCTTCTTGACAAATCAACATCAATTGAGGGAAGATATCAATAAGATATGTATTGAGTATGCATTAAAACTATATCAATTACTATCTATATAACTATATTTATATCTGATTCGAAAGATTCTCTAATTTGAGTGCCTCTGTAGTAAAAAATCTAAAGAGATTTGCTTCTTTTTAAATTTTATTATTTATTAGTGATATGAAACTACACCTCTTTTGACTTTGTATTCATTTATTGAGCACTTCATTTTTCCTATCCAATTCTTTGTATACTTATAGTTGTTTTTGGATTTTCTTTTCTTCAACTTGAATTATAAATTTTTTATTATAAAATGTTTACTTGATGTAGTACTCTATGTGTGTTTGTGCAATTTATTTATTGCAGCAAACATAGCATAGTGGTGAGAGTGAAGCTAGAGATTTTGAATGATGGAGGTTTGATTCTTGCCCTCTCCATTTTATATTTCTATTATAATTTGTTATTTATTGTTTACTGGTGTCATTCTTTTAGTTCCACATTATAAGGAGAAGTTTTTTAATGAATGCATGCATAGATATCCCATCTTAAGTTTGTAAAGCCTTGAACAAGGCTCTTTTAGGTTAGTTTTGTTTGGCAATTTGAGCCGAATACGAGTCAATTTGAACAAAATGCCTAACTTTGAGCAGAACATGAACAAACTTCTTACGATCCTAATTGAACGTTAATACAAGCATGGTGATCATGAACAGAGCCTTAGTTCGTTCGAGCTCGACTAGTTTACACCCCTAAGTACAACTATTAATGGTTAGAGGCGGCCATAAGCTTTTCTTGGTCTATAGGCCATTTCTGTAGATAAATTGCATCATTATGAATAAAATATCATGTTTACCTGAATCCATGAATATAAACCTGCCGTATAGCATGAGAAACGTTAATCATTTGCTCTTCTTGCAGCTGAAAGATCGCTTTCCCTCATCATAGTTCTTTGCCAAAAGCAACTCAAATGACATCTATTTGTGTGAAGCTCTTTGTGAACTTCTATTTCAAATGTTGTATTGCCGTTTTCTTCATCCCATTTGCTTAGCATCCTTAAAGTGCTCGTTACCATCACTGGTACCCACTCCTGTTGTAATGAAATCTATCGTTATATGTACATTTATAAAGTTAAACATATTGTAAAATGATTTGATAGGTGATAGTGATTGACATTAATTGGCAAGTTTATAAACACTTTCCTTCATTCAAATTCACTGTTAACTTAGGGTTAGATATGTGAATTAGTTGGGTTCAGTCATGTTCCCTAATATCACTCAAGAATAGCTATTTGGCTCAGATCAAGTTAAGATTAAAGCTAATGTATCGGCTAACGAGCACAATTTTGATTGGATTTGATTGAGTTTGAATTGGATTTAGATTAGCTCAATATCACTTGAAATTTATACCCACATATATACTTCATAATTCTTCTATATTCATATGTCACATAATTCTTGTATATTTATATATCCAATACATACATTTTTATAATTTTTATATAATTTTATAGTATCATAATTACATCAAAATCAAAGTTCAAAAAAATATTTTCCACTAAAAAAGTTAATATTATAGTTATTTTTATGTAATATTAAAGATTTAATTATTATATAAATATCAAATTTTAAGTATTAGATATATAATACATAAACATATAAGAATTATATAATATATTTCTAATTTCATATATATATATATATATATATATATATATATATATATATATTTAAAGTTTTGTTGATGAGTGATCTAAGACCACTTATTTATAAATAAATTAGCAAAATTCTTATTATGATTTGAAGGAGAAACTTCCTGAAGTAGCAATGAATTTCGTGCCAGTCTTTTCAATAAAAACACAGAGAGAGAAAGAGAGAGAGAAAAAAAACGAATGGTTATTAAACAAGCTTTGAAAGTCATAATCTACCTCAAAGTAGTCAACAGGTCTATTTATTCTATTAATCGAATAGTAAGATCTTTGACAATTTTCTTTATTCGGAAATAAGGTTTAAGTGGGTGGTCACATGTTTGGACCACCCACTTAAATAACAGGTGCACGTGTTGGGGCCAAATGGAACTATTTTATATAAATTTATTTTTTAAACATATGATCTCTATTTTATTTATATGAAAATTTGAAATAGGGTTTTTTTAATGCACAATAAATAAGTTCATCTTTGGGGCACCAATTAATTTAAATTCATTTTAAGCGTAATTTCACATCACATTTATTGCAAAGAAATAAACCATCGCCTCTTTTTGAAGCTTAAATTATTTATTCTACATTAAATGAAGCAAAATGATGATGTGGACATCCCTACATTTGATAGTTTAGTTGGTCAAAAGTAGCCCATATCAACTTCCAGAGTTGAAACCACTTACATCATCTATTAAACTCATTTAAATTTATGAATATGATTATATCACTAGTTTTGTTCACACCAATTTGTTTACATAGAACTTAATACTCATGAGTCATATTTTTTTTAATAAACTTACTCATATGCTAGTTCTTTACATTCATAAATCTACTAAATATTATGTATTAAGAGTCAACTCATTCTCAACTCGATATCAATGAGCTGCATGTGCAACTCATGGGCTCAAAGATTTGGATAAGGGCTTCAGAGAAGATGGCTTTGGGTTTGGCTATGGTTTCAGTAAATGCATAGGTAGACAATGGCATAGCTTTGGCACAATATAGTGCGGCACATCATAGTTCAAGCTTATATGATACAATATGGGTAATGATCGAGACAGAGAGGTGAATATACCTTCATCTTTATAGTGGATACATCGTTGTGAAATAGAGGTCAAGAAAAATGAGACAAGAGAGTGTGAGTGAAGACTTGAGGAGGAGGCATTATAGTATACATATATTAAGAATTTCGAGTTACACATTCCCGTATTCCTCCTAAATATATCCCATTTCTCGTGTCTTTTGAGTGCAGTGCGCGTGTTCAAGAACGTCTAAACCCAAATCTTTTGAATCTGTTTATATTCACATCCGATATATATCCAAATGAACCCAATTTATTCTAAATGTGTGAGATATATGCTTGACAAAAAATGTTTTAAAGTTACTAAAAATCAAATTAATTAATTTTTAGCTATAATTAAGATCGATTTAAAAAAAAGAATCATACTTTAGACGTTGCTCATATCAAATCAAATCAAAATCTTTGTTTCTCTCTCTCTCTCTCTCTCTCTCTAGTCAATAATATATTCTTTTAATAGCTTTAATAATACTATGATATATATTATTAGAAGTATCTATTGGAAACTAGGGCAAGTGCCCCCACTTAGCATCTTATTAAAATTCATAAAATCATTTTATACATATAAAATTAACAAGATTTTTGTTCAAAACCCTCACCTTTCTACCCCTCACTTCCTCATTCAAAAAAAGAGAACAGACATGGTGAGGTAACTTGCTTTCCTCTCACCCTCCTTATGCTTCGCTTGTCCAATCATTATGAGCCATGGGAATGAGGACAATGCCTCTTTTCAAAAAAAATAAATAAATAAATAAAAATAAAAAATAAAAAATAAATCAATTTTAAAACTAGTTTTACATAAAATGGAGTTTGATATGGCACTTAAAATATCCTTGAAAATTCTGGGATGTCAGTTAAATCCCTAAATAACTCTCAAACATAGAGTGTTTATAATCCTCGAAAACAGCGGATCTACGATAGATCTCATAATTCATTTTGAGCATTCAATTACACAAAATACATCATGATCAAAATCAGCATGGTATAGATGGAGAGGATTTGCATGTATTTACAAAATATAGCTTTTCATTTATACATGAGAAAAGCAAGAAAAGAGAGAGCTCAAAAAAATCAATAATCTACCACTGATCACTGCCGCTACCGCCGTCAGCTGCCGTCTCTGATCTCTCAATATCTCTTCTCCATTATGTCCTTCGTAATCTCTTGTTCCTATCATCTCTCCACTATACCACCAATATATATTGTTGTTTGTTCTCATACAATCTGTAATCCATTATGGAAGATTTACTCTACATACAGTGGAAGATTTTTTGGCTGCCGTGGGTTTCCCGAGGTTTTCACATAAAAATTAAGTTTTCTTGTTACTCTTTAAATCGTGTGTCTTTGGATTTTATAACAAAACTAAAGTAAACTTTCACTCTGCCTTTTTCTAACGCATAGAGTTTTAAAATTTAAATTAAAAATTAAAAATATTGTTCAAAAATAACAAAATTAATACATACTTATTATAATTGAAACTAAAATTATTTTATTTATGTAGATAAATAATGTTAACATTCTAGATTAAAAGACTAAAATAACTTTGAAATATTTTGTATGTTTCATATTATCAATATATATATATTGAACTTAATTTATAAGTATTTCATAAATTATTATTTAATATCTTACATCGATTATGGTATATATATTTTAAAAATATATTACAATTCATTAAATTTATATTTTTGACATTCATAATTTTCAAAAATAAATAAATAATTTATTCATGTCATAAGATAAATTAAATAAATATTTTAAAATATTTTTGAATATAATTTATTGTTTAAGAAGACAAAATAAGTAGCCATTGAGATAAACAAAAAAAAGAAGTGCTCGAGGAGATGGAAGTGGGAGAAGAAATAGTGAGAGCAAGAGGGTTAATTATTATATTTTGTAAGAGCATAAGGTAGACTTCATTCAAAAATGACTTGCAAAATAGTGTTTTGAAATGGTATTTAAACCAAGTTTTTCATATCATGCTTATTAAAAAAAATTGATTTAACAAGAAAATCTATAAAAAAAAAATTTACCTTTTATAAAATGAAAAAATTGAGAAAACAATGTACCTAGTAGAGTCTTAGCTTGTCTGAAAATATAATTTGGTTGGATTTAAGTTAAATCTGACCTAAATCCAACAACCAAATAGCAGGTTTCTTTATTTTTCTAATTCAATTTGAGTCACAATGTTAGTCATTTCAATACATCGCGTTGTCTTTCACTTCTCTCGAGTCTATGCTGTAGAAGTCATTATCATTTGTAGTGGTAAGGAATTAGTATATAATTGATTAATTATATATATATATATATATATATATATATATATATATATATATATATATATATATATATATATAATAATTTTATATATTTTATATTTCTCATAATAAGATTCAAAGGAAAAAAAAAGATTATGTATAAATTTACTTTGTAATATGTTTAATTATTTCAATTGTGATTAATCAAAATACTTACATAAAATAATAAATAATTTATTCATATTTTATATAAAAATGTATTATTATTTATTATCATGTTGTGTCTCTCTTGAGAATAGTTTCTGGATTCGCCCATGATTAGAGGCCAATTTGAGTAATTCGGAAGGCATGTGCTGAATAAGATTGCTGGCATTTTCTATAGCGGTGGCTCACACTTCATTTTCTCGTGACGTATAAATTAAAATAATAAAAACCTATCAAATCATAAATTAATACATAATTATTCTTAATTAATTACACACAAAATGCTCTAAGTGCTTATTAATTAATAGCAATCATAATTAAATAAATTCGTACAAATTCAATTTTTTCTCTTTTTTAAAATTTTTTAAAAATAATTTCTGTGTAAGCATCCACTATGATTTCAGTGCCTTTTCTTCGGTCTATAAATGTGTAGAATTGTGGTATGAAGAAAATATGGCAATTTCTCTTTTTTTTTTTTTGGTAATGAGGTGTTCATTTTTAATATTATGGCGTAATGAAAATATTTAATATTTATGAGCGGCGAGTCACACGTTTATTTTTATGGTGGTTTTATGAAGAATGTCGAATCTGGTGGGGAATAAACGCAGCCTCACCAAGCTAAGGTGGGTAGGTGGCAATCTCTTGTTTATCAAAGCATAAGATTATTTATCCACTAATGATCTATTTAATATGTTTTTATTAATTATAATTAATGATTCCAATGCAGTGCATATGATCATTAATTATTATTAATTTTTAATTTAATATTGAATTAAACCAGTTGGATGAAGACAATAACTTAAGATGAATTATAAGACTTAATAATATTTATATCCTAATAATATTATTAGAGTCTGGATATTGAGCTATATTGAGACATATATTAAAAAAAAAATTTTAAGAGAGGATTTTAACTATATTAAATCATGAAAAATGAGTATCCTATATTTAAACTAAAAACAACTTTTTTTTATTTCAAACTAGTAGATAATTGTATTGATTTTCCATTTTTTTTCTTATCCAAAAAATATAAATCTATTTATATATAGTTGATATATATTAGATACAACTTACCTTAACACGCTCCATGTTGAACGCCGGGCTAATAATCCTCCTATGCTTTGCCCACTTCTGTCCCCTTAGCCTAAACAAGCCATCACCAAGCAAATACTTCACAAGAGGAGTCTCCTGAATCCTCTCAAACGCTCCTCCTCCGCTACTTGTATTCAACAGCACCTCCTTCACCATCTCCGGCTCGGCAAAAGCCAGCCGCGGCTGAGTTCCGAACCAGAAGAGGAATGTCTTGCCATGCACCGCCGACCATATAGCGTATCGCGGGTCCACTCGCCACAAAATATTGTGGCCGAGTTCCAGCATCGGCCGTGACACGGCTGTGGCCGCTAGCTTGCGTATGTCGCCGGCGTTGCCCATGAAGGGACGGTACAGTGGACCAGTGATGCCTTGGCGGCAGAAGTGGAGTTGGGATCCATAGGATTAGTGTGGAGGAGGGAGGGGAGGAGGAAGAGGAGGGTGGTGGTGATAAGAGGGAGGAGGAGGAGGATGGGGTGCATGGCTTGGTTGGTTGGAAGAAGGAGATGTGAATATTAACTAGACTTTATGAGATTAATGTAGATTGTAGCTATCTTTGAAGGGAGAATCTCCCACTAGTGTTCGAGGATTTTACTTATATATAACCCTTATATTTGCTTTGAGATAAGTGTTATATATACCATCAAGTGACAAATTAAATTTCATATTTTACTCATTTGAATAAACCTAAAACTTTTTATTTGTTTTTTAATTTTTTTAATAAATCTAATAATTTTAAATCTTGTATCAACTTAATTTTAGTCTATTTTTTAAATAATATTTTATTATCATGATTTTTTTTATCTTTAAAAAATACTGAACAAATTTTTCTCGCTATAAATTAATCTAAAAGAGAAAATAATTCTATTAATAATATAAACTTTTAAAACTAATAAAAAAATATAATTAAATAGAAATATGACAATCACTTGAAACCATAAAATAATAGCACTAATAAATTATCACAAACGCACTCTTAATTATATAATTATGATGAGTGCTATTCCTATCCATCCAATCAAAACCCACCTCAACCCACTTTATCTTGTCTAAATATAACAATTTTATCTCTAATTAAAAAAATTATTAATTAATAAAAAGTAAAATAAAATAAATGAGTTGTTAACCACAGATGGACTGCAGGCAAAGGGAGAAGTAGATAAGCTTTATTTTTCATAATTATCATGATTTAATTTTAGCTATTTAATATATTTTTAATGATTAAAATAAATTTATTGAAATTAGTATGCTTTTAAAAATATACTTTAATTTTAATTTTATTTTTTGATAAATCATTTCTATTATTATCATGATAAATATGGAAAAATTGCACATTCTTGTGTTTATTTAAAATTTTTTATTTTTTCATTCAGTGGAGATTAAGAAGTTGAGGACTTGGCGATAAGTGCAAAGTGTGGACATTATAGTTTTTTGTGGAGCTGTGTTGGTTTTCTTATGGGGGTTGTAATATTTAATTTTTTTTATTGAAAAATATTTTTTTAAAATATTTATTAAAGTTAATATAAGCTTGGTATATATAAGAATTTTGAGTTAAGTTAATAATTTTTAAATAATATGATTAAAATTATATATTATTGTTGTTATTGGCAGCTTGAAGGTTATTTGACTGATTACAAATAATTATTTAATGATAATTTTATAGCATATCATAATTATTTGTTTAAGTGACGGAATCACTTGTCATAAATTTTTTTTTAAAAATATGATTATAAGATTAAAAAATAGATTAAAAATGTAATTTTAAGTCAAATTTTAACTAAAAAAATATTATTCCAGTCATTTTTTTAAAGATTAAAAAGTACAATAAATATTTTTTTTAAATCTTAGGTCAATTCTCGAATCTTACTGATAACTTATCTCTAAAATAAATTTTTTTTTTATAAGAAAGATAATTAAATCAGAGCATTAGACCTCTGATATTGACTGATATATCCCATCAGATCTTCTAATATATTATTAAAAAAATAATTATTTAACAAAAGTAGATGGCTAGCTCCATTTTCAAAATTATCAAGAATGTAAAATAATAAATAAAGAAGTGATGTTAATCTCTTCATCGTAGAAAAATAATAATTATACTTTTGATTAAAATTTTAAATTTATTAAAATATTAAAATAATTATATCATTATCAGTTTTTATTTATTTATTAATGCTTAAAAGTAGATTTGACGAATATTTTATTTTTGGTTTATGTTCTGATTGGATTGAAAGGGAGAGAAGAATAAGGTGTCATCGAGTGGCTGTGAGTTTCTGATTTTTATTGCCGACTTGAGCTCGAATTAATTTAATTTTTTTTTTTTATGATTAACAAGGTTACTAAAAAATAATAATCGAAATTATAATTTATTCGAAAAAAAAACGGCAATCAAAATCAAATTCTAATAAAATTTAAGTTTATTTTGAGTCTTTGAAATCATAAAAAAATATTTATATGAAATGTGTAATATATACAACATACAAAATATAATCAATATATATATATATATATATATATATATATATATATATATATATATTTGATTAGAAAATAAATTTTGAGTTGAGTATTTATTTCTGACTTTAAATTCCAATTTAGGAGCTTTTTTGATTACCTGAAAAAAGAATACAACATAAAATAAATATAATATATTTGAATTATTTTAACTTGTTTGATTGAAAATATTACAAATACATAAATTTCTTTTTTTTTTTGATAAAATAAATATAATGTAAATTATTTTTGAGATTATAGGTGATGGCTACGGCAATATGGCAAGCGACAGAGGTGACCAGTGGAGGCGGAGTTACATTATTATTTGGTGGAGCGGTTGGCGGCAGATAAAACACATTATATTGACCGGTGTATTTAGAATTCACTCAAATCGGATGAATTCCAAATACACTAAAAATGACTATTCTAATGCATTTCAAATACAATACAAATATGTTGAAATTTTACTTTATATCATATCAAAAACTTTACACTCTAAATCTCTAAATACAGACAACCAAACAACCCCTTAGTATAACTCTTGAACTTAATATAACCTTAAAGATAAGTGTTTAATCATATTTATTAAAAAATGATGATTAACTTTGTTGCATGGCTATTTCTGCTGGCCAACTACATCAAAAATAATATTATTGAAGGAAGATAGAGACTAATATGTGAAAATATTGACACACAAATCTGATTGCATTACATTTTTTTAAAATAATATTATTAAGTATTAGTCTGACTCAAGGACAAAAACAAAAAGCCATCTGCATAATATTAATTTGTGTTTATTAAAGATTATATTATTTTAAAATTTGTATATCTTA